>JZKD02S0760547.1:43244-67419 GCA_000966675.3 Picea glauca
AATGACTAACTTAGTAAGGAATCTTTCCTTTAAGAACTTTCTAAATTGAACTCAACTAGGAATTTAGTAAGGGCGTAAGTCATTAAAATGTGTAAGGGAATATGGGAACACCTAGGAGCGATTCTAGGAATGCTTTTAGGTGGGTGAGGGAAATATGAGTAATTAAATAATTAATGAAATTAAATTTTACTGCAACTAGGGGGATGGGTGACATGTGTATGACAAAGATTTTTCTGTATTAAATTATTGAAAATTAAATTAAATGGGAATTTGGGAAAGAAATCACTTAGAAACTCTATATAAAGGATGGAGGAGGAGGAGTATGGATCTCTTCTTCAGGTGTAACATTACTCTTCAGAATTTTTGACTTGACTGACTTATCTTGTGGGAGTTGGGATACCCATCTTGGTGATGAGTGGTAGCTCGACCTTGCGAGGCAAGTTGGGAGCTAGTTGTTCTCTGGTATAGTTTGCATGGCCCATTTGTGGCTTGGGGGGATAAGGGGGAAGAAGAGTACCCATAGTGTTGGATGGGAGGTACCGGTGAAGTCACAACGTTCAGCAAGACGGAGCGGGACAAAGCATACGAGACAATGAATCAGAGCTGTCACCTTGGGCTACAATACACCTACTTTTATTTTGCATGGTAGATTACTATTGATCTTGTTCTTTCATTTCTGTACTTTTAATGTGTAAAGAAAAGTTTTTTACTTAGCGTTTTTTTTTATCAAGAACTTAAGGTCATCATAGCTTTATGCTCGCTGCATCGATTTGATCTCGTTGTCCATCGATCCTTGATTTCTATGATTGTTCTATTGTTTTATAGATTATTTGAAGAGATTGTGCCTTAACTTTCACCCTCATCCCTAGATCATCAGTCCACACCTGAGCAGTTAGCCAAGAGATGGATCGACGGTCATCACTTCAATGTTAATATACCTATAGATCCTAATGCCATTCTTTTTTGTGCATGGATGATGAGAAAAGGATAGTTCTTCCCAGTCGTCTACCCCTGTTGATTGTTCTAGGTTGAGTGATTTCCACGCGCCTTGTTGCGATTGATTACCTCTGCATTTCAATACGCTAACCCTTGAATTTACCCCTCTGCGTTTCATTATGTTAGGATGACAAAATTACATTTCAGTTTGATGAAATGACCTCGACGTTTTTTGAAATGATCCTCTGCATTTTTAATGAAATGATCCTCTACGTTTTTGATGAAATGATCTCTGCGTTTTTGATGAAATGATCTCTGCGTTTTTAATGAAATGTCCTCTGCGTTTTGAAGAAATGATCCCTGTGTTTTGATGAAAGTACCTCTGCATTCTTTTTATGAAAAGACCTTTGCAATCTTATAGATTTAAATGACATCTTTATCAGTTAATTACTCTGCATTTTAGATATATATTACTGCTAATTTACATACACTGTAGTAATTTGTGTGTGATGATTGTGAATATTACTAGGAATTTGATTAACTGTAGTAAGTTGCAGGTGATATATATTATTGTGAATTCAATTAAATGTATTAAGTTGCATGTGATGGCTGTGAACAACTACGTTTTTGGGATTGTGATACTATCGTTATGTGGTACCTGTTGGATAGAACGTTGTGCATGACAACAACTTTATATATATTTATTTTTGTTGTATTATTACATTTAAACTTGACAACAATTTTATTTGTTTATGACAACGAACATAATGGACCGAAATATTTATTACATTATTATTGTTGTATTATAGTTATTGTTGTTGTATTATTACAATTAAACTTGACAACAATTATATTTGTTTATGAAAATGAATATAATGGACCAAATTATTATTATATTGTTATTGTTGTATTATATTTGTTACCTTTGTATTATTACATTTAAACTTGACAACAATTTTATTTGTTTATGACAGTGAACATAATGGACTGACATATTTATTACACTATTACTGTGGTATTATATTCATTAAGGTTGTATTGTTACATTTAAAATTTGACAACAATTATATTGGTTTATGGCAACGAATATAATGGAAAAAAATATTATTTTGGGATGGTTAATATATAGTATCTGAAATCCTTATATTCAAACTTAGGTTTCTACCTCTATTTATCATAGTCAGACTTGAAGAATTGGGATGGTTAGTATAGAATAACTGGAATCATTCTATACAAACTATTTTAGGGTCTAACTCTATTCTTCATGACCTGTCATAACTTGTTTTTTAATGGATGATTATAATACTCAAATTAAGTTAGAGCCAATAGTAGAGAACCCTTATATATATCATGATTGAACAATAAGACTCGTGAAGAAAAATAACAAGAAAAAGGTGGATAAAAAATTATGGAGAATCAAGAACCTAAAAGTAAAAGTAAAATCATGAAATTTTTATAGGTAATCTATTTAATCTAAATATTTTTAATTAAAGAGGATAGGATTGATGAGTTCTCAATCTATATTCAGTAGCAAAGTAATACATACCTTATAATAACTATTAACTAATATTTAATAACATAGTAATAACTAATATAAATATTGAGATATTCAATTCTGAATTTAAAATCCTTTAAAATCAAATTTACTAGATGTGCAATGTTTCATCATTTTATTATCTAAAAGATATTATCAATAATGTATACAGTTAGAAAACAAGTATTTAGACAAGGAGATACTTAACAATATAGCAATTTTATTATTTGTTTATGTTAAAGGATAGCTAAATCACCCTTAGGAAACACTTATATCGGTTTCAATTTGTAAATACAACGACTTATATTGCTCAAGACATGTTTCATAATTGTTCAAACAAAATAGCGAATTCCTCACTAGGAAATTACTTATCTGATCTTGGGATTTGGAGAATAGTTGCAACAAAATTTTTGTTTTAATGATAATTATTTAATGTGTACATACTGATTTGGTTGCACAAGGAATTTATTGGGTTGTATGAATGTCATAGTCATCTTGTTGACTTGTCTATTGGGTGTGTGGGTCAATCGTCATATGTTTTGATAGTTAATTTGGTCTCCTAGTGCGTTGAATTTTTCTTGGGTTAAGGGTCTCGTTTTGTTTTTTTGTGCCATGGTCACTGTCACACCTATCGCTGAGTGATGACATGATTCTTGATGAGGGGATCATCACACACCTTGATGGATAGAGGCGAATGATAAACTAGCCAGAGTCTATGCTTCTCGATGTGGGCATTTTTCATTGTAATTGATGTTGGAAATTGGTTTGTAACGCCTTATTGTAACGCCTTAACATGTATTGGTTTGCACACCGTAGAGGTTTCCAGTTACGGTTCATTAAATCCATTGTATCAGGTTGGTTGATATTGTCCTTTAGCCCGTAGGTGTTGTTGTTCTTGTGTCGGGTGGGTAGTTGTTTATATATGTCTTGGATTATCACATGTTTTGCCCAATTTCTCATTGTGCTAAGTGAGTTGAGTCATTTTTGTTTGTTTCATGATCTGCATACATGTCTTCATCGTTAGGTTGTGTGGTTCAACTATTGTTTTCGTTGCCTTCCTACCAAAAAAAAATAAAAATAAAAATAAAATTTTCTTTACTTGTAGTCTTAACCATTGGGGTCGTTACACAATTTCACTCGGGATACAACTTAACATGAAACCATTACTCCATGGAAATCCATGATAGTTCTAAGAGAGGGTTCCAAGTGTTCCAAATTTCTATTTATTACTTTCTTTTTTTATCTCTATCCCTAATAATTTATTTTATATTTCTAACTATTTCCCATTTTCCTTCCTTCTTGTCTCTTTTTACCTTATGAACTTCCTTTCTTAACACAACTTAATCTTCTATACCAAGGCCTTCATTTATAAATATTTACGACCCTTTTAGACTCAGATTTTTACTAAGTATGCCATATTTATAGTCATTAAATATTACCTTAACATGAATTAACCTATTCTTATGGTCAAATATTTTTCCTAACATATTTTCTTTAATGAGACAAGGTAATTCAATTTGTACTTTATCTTTGGTTCTTCCTTGACTAGAGCTAACATGTCCTCTTTTTTCTCCTCTTCCAAATAAAAAATCATGATGTTGAAGTCTCTTTTTTTATGATCATGATATAGTTCTATAAGATTATTCATTTCTTATTTGATGAGGTTAATATCCAATTTACCTTCTAGACTATTTAGGACAAGTTTTTGTTTAATTTTTCTTCTATCTCTTTAATCTTGTTCTTCATTTTAACATTTTCTATATTATCGACCTCTCCTTCTTTGGATGGTTGTCTCTTTTCATGGCTTTTCTTTTCTATTTTTTCTAATTTAATCTTCATTTTCTAAAATTTAATCTCCAACCCTATTATTTTATTGTCCATTTGTTTCTAAATCTTGTCTTTAAAGGATGAAAACTTACTATCAAGTATTACCTCTACCTTTGTCTAAAATTTGGATTCTCCTTCTTCCCTACATTTTTCTAATGATTCTATATATTCATAGAGACTTTCTATGGTTATGTTTTTGGGACTTCCCTTAATATGTTTTGGTAAATGTGGTGAATTGTTCATATTAGAATAAATAAATAGAGAGAAAAGATTATAATCAAGACCAAGAAAAGGAACTTGTGCACTTGATTTGGTCAAATTCTGTGCCTCCTTGGAGTAATAGTGGCTTCAATAATTTTAATTAATAACTATTTCTTTAGGTAAAACTATTGAAGATCAATTTATCCTTTTTCTCCTTTCTTGGGATATGGGTTTTGTGAACAAATTTTCCTCAATAAACAATTAATAATTTTTGTAATAAAGGTGAGGAAGTTTCTAAAAAGAACTATCTCCTAGAATTTGCCTTTTGTGTACACGGAACCATTTTGTACACTACCTTAAATTGCTTAAAAATTACAACACTAATGCAATGATTGTCATTATCACTTCTTTTAAATTATTTTATTGCATATCTTTAGTATCGATATATTTACCAATGATATACAAAAACAAAATATTATCATATTCGCACTTTCAATTTGTATTTTATTATTCAAAGAATAAATTATCATGGGTTTACACACCTAAATTGATATATGTAGAAAAAAAAAGTAAGAGGAAAAAGCAAGGAATAACAAATGGCAGTGTGGAAAAATACAGAAGTTAGAATTCCTCTGAATTGTGAGGATTTTTAATAAAATAACTACTTGGATGATGGTAAAAAAGAAACTGACATGAGCCAAGATGGTGTATAATGTGTAAAAATGATGGATAAATGGTAAAAAATTCTTTTGTACATTCCCCACATGAAAAGTGGCATGGGATGAAGCAATCAAATTAACACTTTCAGAATTGAAATTCACAACTTCATAATTGAAATTGACACTTTCGAAATTGAAAATTACACTTTTGGAATCAAAATTCACACTTTTAAAAATCAATATTGTCACTTTTAACATCCAACTTTGAACTTTAGAAAGACCCATATTGACACTTTTAGAATCAAAATTTATTTGATTTTTAGTCTAGATTTTTCTTTATTATTTCAAATTTAATGAAAGTAGGACATAAGACATTAGGGTTTTAAGAATATTTACCACCTTGGGAAAGAACTAGATAATAAGAGTTTATGGAGACTCATTTATAGGGATGGGATTTGGAATAATATTATAATTCACTAATACAATGATCCTTCTATTGTAGAAGAATGAATTAAATTTCCATCTAAAACAATTCACATTTTTTCTATAATATGGGAAGCCATTGTCATAGCTTTTCCTTTGGTATGGGATTGGTTGGTTTGGAGGGATTTCAATGAATAAAAGGTAAGGATTAAGGATAAACCTTAGGTGGGGAGTTGATATGTGTTTAAATTCATAATCTGACACCTAGGTATCTTTTTATCTAGTGATTTCTTTGTTGTAAATCAAATTAGTAGCTCACAAAATATAATACACTTTTTGGAATAATAAACTAAAATAAATAGCAGAAGTAATATTGGAAACCAAAATCTCATACAAAATACACAAATATATTATTCCCATCAACTAATCTTACCATTCAAATAACTTAAAATCTTACAAGGGATCCCTTACTAGGAAAATGGCCCACAAAGAAATACACAAAACTATAGACAACACTTACAAACCCTAGAAACACTTGATCTATTGTATGACCCTAAAATTTCATGTTTTCTGAGATGTACATGCCTTTTCCTTAAGAAAACCTGTGTATATGCACTTGTCTCCACTGAAACCCACGTACATGTGCACAAATACTATATGACATGACCCTTCTACTGCAACTCCAATATGTTGAAACCCACTTCTGGCTACCTATGTTCTCTCTTTTCCCTAAACTGTACTAATCTCTAGATTAAAGTCCTTCTCCACCTATCCAAGATATCCTTGAGAAAAATTCCTTCTCTTCTGTTTGTTTCAAATACCCCTTCCTTCTTTACCCTAGGATTTATTTTGTAATCTTGATTTATGACCTAACCCTAATCTCCAAAGTGATTAATGGTTGAGATTACTTCTCACCTTAGTTGAGATCAATGGATAATATTTAATTAACTAATGCTAATAAATTTAGCATTTCATTAAATAAACTCAACTAATTAATAATATCAATTCAATTTTATAATTCCTTTAATTAAATTAAATTATCAAGGTAGAAGGATTTTGATGAATTCCATACATCTAGAAACTTAAACATGTGCATAAGTACCTTTCTGATGCTACACACATCAACACTCCCTATTAGTGAGGAAGGTATTCTTCATGACTCCAAGTTTGTCCCTAAATAACACAAACTTCCATTTAACCAAGGCTTTGGTTAGAATATTTGCAACCTAGTCATATGTGGAAAAATATTGAAGCTTGATTTCTCCCTTTTGGATCCCATATTAGATGAAATGATACATGATATCAATTTTCTTGGACATGTCAAGGCATACTAGATTCTCAGAGATTTTGATACAATTCAAATTATCCCAGTATATCACTATAGGCTCCAAATCCTAATCAAATAAATATGTAAGAAATTTACAAAGCCAAATGACTTCATATCTATCCATACTCACTTCCATTTACTTTTCCTCTACTAAAATGAGTTCTACAGAAGTATGAATCCTCTTGAACCATGTAATCATTGTTGATCCAAAGATGAAGAAACACCCTGAGGTGCTCTTCTTGTCTACTTCACTCCCTTCCCAATACGAGTTTGAATATCCCTGCAACCTCACTTCATCACCTCCAATACACCTCATCCCATACTCCACTATACCTCTTAAGTACATGAGAACATGCACCATTTCTATCTAATGCACCTATCTCAACTCCACCATGAGCTAACTCAAGGTGTTCACAAAAAAAACATATATGTCTTGGCATTGACCAAATACATCAAGGGCCCTATCAATTTCATGTATAGCCTAGAATCCACCAACTCCAAATCTGAAGTGACAACCTTCTTCATATTGGTAACCATAGGTGTATAAATATGTCTATAGTCCTCCATTAATAATCTCTTCAATATATCTATTATGTACTTCCCTTGACCAAGGAAGATCTCTCCCGATATCTACAATACCTCTAACACCAAGAAATAATGCATCAAGCCAATGTCCATCATATTAAAATCTGTATCCAAATATTCTTTTCACCTTGCAATAATATCCTATGCACCTATTAGAAACAATTCGTCCACGTACAACACCAAGATAAATGGATCAAACCCAACAAGTATGAAGTACAAGTTAAGATCCGCCTCACTCTTGGTAAATCCCATGCTATGAAAGTCTCTGTCAATCCTAGAATGGATACCTGTTTGAGTTTTCTAAAGGTTTTCTTAAGCCCACACACATGAGATTCCATCCCATGTACCTCAAAACCTTGAGGTTTCTCTACATAGACTTCCTCCTCAATAATATCGTTGAGGAAATCTATCTTCACATCCATATGGTAAATCCTCCACCTCATAACTAAAGTAAATGAAATAATAACTCTAATAGAAGCATACATGGTGATTGTAGAAAATGTCTCCTTGTATTCCACTCCCTCTCTCCGGGAGAATCCTCTCACCATGAACCTCTCCTTGAATTTTGTGATGCTTCCATATGCATCATTCTTGATATTGTATAGCCATATGAAAATTGTAACTATCTTCCCCTGTGGTCTCAACACTATGTCCCAAACATCATTTCTCATGATAGAGGTGTACTCGTCCACCATGGCATGCCACCTAAATTTCTTATATGTTTCTTCCTAAAAACTAGAAGGATCAATATCAATGATGCTACTCATAAGAACCATATAGTTTTGAAACTTACTTAGAGGCATGTTGTCCATGACTATACTCCTAGGAGCCTCACCAACATCCATCAATGTCTCCAATATCCACTTGGGTCTCCTGACAGATATGGAAGTGGATAAGTCCTCCTCCCCGCCTGGATTCTAACTCCTTGAACTAGAAGATTTTGATTGGTTCTCATCCTTTGAAGCTTGTTACTCTTTGTCCTCTATCATTGTTGATGACCCCTAATATTTCCTAGATGACAATTTATCCTCAAACTTAACATATTTTCTCACAAATATCTTCCATTGTGCTGGTATGATTATCTTATAAGAGTTTGAGGTCTCGCTATACCCCAAAAACATACCCTTCTATCCTGAAGGATCCAATTTCATCCTCTTATCCACAAGAACATGGATGTAGAATGGACAACCAAAGATCCTCAAATGTCTTATCTCTAGATTCACCCATAATAATGCCTTTTCTAGAGTCTTGTCCCCTAAAATAATGTGAGGATTCTTGTTATGCACATATACTGTCATGTTACATGCCTATTCCTAAAGAAACATAGGAAACTCTTGGTGATGTATCATAGCCCTGTAAGAACTAATGATGGATCGATTCTTTTTCTCTGCAATGCCATTCTGCTGAGGTTTGTATAAGACTATCCACTCCCTCTTTATCCCCTCCTCCTTTCATAAATCCTTGAAATCATTAGAGGTGTAATATCCCACATTATCTGACCTCAATAACTTCATATTATTTCATGTGTAATTATCCACTTGAGCCTTGAAATCTTGAAACCAACTGAATACTTCATCCTTGGTATTCATAATGGAGATCTAGGTTTTCCTGAAAAAAGTCATCAATGAATGTCACATAGTATGATGCTCTCTACACTAATTCTACTAACATCGTCCCACTCACTTTTGAATTTATAATATCCAATATCCCCTTGGACCTACTCTTCCTAAGAAAAGAAACATTGCCACTCTTTCCAAGTGCACACCCTATGCACACTCCATGCTACTCAACACTAAACTATGGAAGACCTATAACAATCACCCTCAGAATTGGTAGTTCCTTGTAGTGTAGGTGTCCCAAACTCTTGTTCCATAAATTACATAGGTTGTCACTATCGTGTACCAAATCTTGGACATGATTTCCTTGCAACCTATATAAAGTTCCCTCTCCAACCCCAATGATCACTTCTTTTTCTGGGATAACTTTCTCTGTGTGTATGAGTACTTTCCATATCTGAAAAGTAATGGAAAAACCCTTTTCCTCCATAAATAATATTGAGATAAATTTATTCTTTAGTCCTGGTACGTAAAGCACATCTTGGGAATCAAAGGAGCCTCTTGACTCAAGCTAGAAAAAAGACTATTCCCTCTCCCTTTATTGCATACTTGGCATCCTCACCAAGCTCCACATGAATCCATGAGTCCCTCTCCATCAGAATAATGAATATCTCTTGTGATTTTTTCATATGATGAGACACACCACTATGCAAGTACCATGAAATCCTAGTAGTTATGTTGGTAGAAAGGAAAGAAACTAGTGATACATCCTTCTCAAAATTCACTACAAACTCATCTAGATGCATCTTTGATGATGTTGTTGTCTGCGTATTTCCTCTTCTGCTCTTTTTCTATGGACACTAAGATGTGTTATAAAAGTTTTACTTTCATGTTAAACCTAATAAAAGAGAGGAAGACATATTTAAGCTAGAAATAAATGATAAAGAAAACACACAATACACAAGATGGAAGCCCAAATGGGAAAACCAACATTCCTTGAGCATATTTCTATCTTGTTGCCTTATTCATTTGGAATAAAATGTCACATTCCTGACCTTGGTACAAAACTAAGACAAAATCAATATCATACCTTATTTCTTTGCATAAGAAAATCCCTATATCCAATTCAACTTACATCTACATGATCAACAACCTACTGCTAAATATTATCATGAAGATCAAATTAATATGGATACAACACACCTTATTTATAATATTTATAGTAGGAAAAACCCTAAATAAATTTTACCAAAATATGGTTACATATCCATGTATATCATTGTCTACAAATCTCGCAAATCTTGGGATTCTGTTACAGTCAATTACCAATTCAAATTACCAGTCGACTACCATTCCACCTTCATTTGGTGTTCAATGGGTTTCCACATGATCTCCTATTGACCTCTTGTCAGTTGACCTCTTCGACTTGCTGTCAATCACCTTGAATTCAACTTTTCCTGGTTGATCCACCTCAACCTTTGACTTTCACTGCCATTCGATCCACCTTGACTCAAATTTCTCCCACTTGTTGTCTTCTTTTCTAAAACCGAGAGTTTCCTGAAATTTTGTTCATTGACCTAGGGTAGTAATGCCCATTGCCTCTCTACACCAAAATAACTTCAAAGCTCTTACAAACTTGGTCAAAGAGTCTGTTATGTTTTCCAATGTGTCTACTTTCTCCAGAAACACCGTGTTTCTTTCCACCATGTCTCTTATGAAATGGTATTGTAAATCAATATGCTTAGTCTTGGAATGATAAGTTGGGTTCTTTTCCAGAAACATTACACTTTGACTATTGCAATTTATCTTCATATCTCTCTTCTCAAATATGATCCCAGAACAAAACCATTGCAACCATGTGTGTCTTCCATGTATTCAACTTCTATTGTTGAAAAGGATATGACCACCTGTCACTTACTCATCTAGATGATTGCTTGACCAAACATATTGAACAAATATCCACCGATCAACCTTCATCGATCCAAATATCCAACTCAGTCGATGTCGAAAAATTCATGTACATATACTTCACTATCACCTCTAGGTTTCCCTTGGTAGCATATAACATAATATTTTGTGCCACACAAATACCTGAATACTCTCTTGAAAATTTTCCAATGCTCCTTTTCAGGTGTTGACATGTATCTGTTGAACCCTCCCACTGCATGAGAAATGTATGGTCGAGTGCAGACCATAGCATACATTATAATATTAATAGCACTTGCATAGGGAACATGTGCCATGTCCTCTATTTCATCAGGTGTCTTTGGACAATGTTCAACAGTTAGCCTTGCTCCCACAGGAATTGAAAACTTTACAGGTTTGCAATCCTACATGTTGAAACACTTCAAAAAAATTTCAATATACTTCTTTTGATTCAACTAGATCTTTCTAGCTACCCAATATCTCTTTATTTCCATTCCAAAAATGAAGTTCATTGAATCGATATGATTCATGTCAAACTTGGAGGATAACTGCTTCTTTATCTTGTTTATTGCATCAATGCTTTTTTCGATCAACAACATGTCATCCACATACAATGCTACATATATGAAATTCCCACCTTTTTCCTTGGAATATATGCAATGATCAACTTTTCTTCTCACAAATGCCAAACTAAGGATGTATGTGTTGAAATTTTGATACCACATCGTTGGTGAGTTTTTTAGACCATAAAGGGATCTCTTCAATTTCCAAACAAGATCTTTCTTTCCCTTTACTACAAATCCTTCATGTCTTTTCATGTATATTTATTGAATGATATCTTCTCATCCATCTGTTCTATTTCCAGATCAAATGTTGTAGCTAAATACATTAGTAATCTAATGGAATTTAATTTTACAATAGGGGAAAAAATATCACCGAAGTCGACTCCTTTGACTTGAGAGTATCCTTTCGCTACCAGTTGAGATTTGAATTTCTTGACTTGACCTATTGCGTTCATCTTTTTCTTGAACACCCACCTGCTACCGATGCGATTTATTCCAATATGTAAATAAACTAAATCCCACATCTCATTCTTACGTAAGGATTCAATCTCTTTGAACATGGAATCCTTTCATAGTTTACCCTCTGTTGAGTCAACTACCTTCTTGACTAACTTGGGATCCTTTTTAGTGGTAGTTAACAAAAATGTAGAATAAAAGTAAGGAGAACTATAACTTTCGACTATTTTCTTACTCGTTCATACCTCATGAAAAATGGGGTCAATTTTTCCACCTCTTCATCTGATTTAGTTGACTCATCTGAATCATCTTCTTATTCATTCCTCAATTCAAACCTCACCTTCTATTTATTATTGTTAGTTTCAACCACTTCAGACTCGAACTTACTTTTGAATTTTTTGAAGACCACATATTGACTATACATTTTTTCCCTTGATGTAGGATCCTTGATCTTATATCCTTTCATTCCTTATTTTTATCTAATGAAAATACACTTGACTTCCTTCTTTTCCAGCTTACTCCTCTTTTCCTTGGGAAGAGGAACAAATGAATCAAAGACAAATACTTTGAGATGTGAAAGTGAAGGATTCTTAACAGACCATACCTCATGTGAAGTCATGTCGACTAGTGTCAATGAAGGACACATATTCACCATATATTTTTCAGTGTTGAATTCCTCTGCCCACAATTCTTGTGTGAGCCTAGCACCATTGAGAATTCTCCTTGCCTTGTCCATAAACTTTCTATTCATTCTCTGAGCAACTCCATTTTTCTGTGGTGTATTTGGTGTGGTATTTTGGCATTCTATTCTACATTGTTGGAAGAACTTCTCAAATCCTTTTCCACATAATTCACCACCATTTTCAGTTCTCAACACCTTAATCTTATTATCTGTTTTGTTTTTTAAAAGAGAAATAAAGTTTTTGAATTTCTCAAAAACCTATGATTTTTTCTTAGGAATTATACCCATTTATTCCTAGAAAAATCATCTATGAATGATACATAATATAGGGATCCACCAAGTGAATGCACTAAAATAGGGACAAAAAAATCACTATGAACCAATTATAGAATCCCCTTTGACCTTATTTCTCCAGATGAGAACCTCACCTGAATTTGTTTTCCATATAGACAATGTTCAAAAAAGTCAACTTCTAAATTACATTCAGTAAAATCTTCTACCATAAATTTGGTTTGCATAGCTCGAAGTCCTTTTTCTCTAATGTGTCCCATCCTCTCATGAAATAACATGGTTGGGTCGACTTAACAAAGCCTTGTTGAGTCTGTTTGAATCGACTCATCTCGAATTGAGTCGAGTCGAGTTTAAGTTGATTGGACTCAGGAAAAATAATGCTATTGCATCTAGTTGAGTCTACATTCCCTAATAACTTATATAGGGTTCCAATCCGAACTCCTTTCATTAACACCATTGAACCTCTGACCATATTGCACATATCCTTTTGAAATAGAGTGTGCACTCCTACATCACTCATATTACAGACATATATCCAGTTTTTTTCCAAACTTGGAATATCTGGCACACCTAGAAGGGTTCTACTCCTCCCATCTTACAGTATCAGTCAAAATCTTTCCCGTCTGACAAGTTTGATTCTCGATTTGTCCTCTAAGAAAAAATCTCCTTATTCATATCGCTCATATTTTCCTTCTCCACCTCTATGTGGTGTCATATGATAGGATGATCCTGATTCAATCAACCAGACATATTGATCCACCTATATACTAGTCGAGGCTAGATAGACATTGCCTTCTTTATCTGGAGGTGTATTTCTCTCAGTCGACTGCTTCTCATTGAATCATGTACTGGATTACATTACCTTCAAATTGCACTCCCTTTTATAATGCCA
The DNA here is from genome assembly GCA_000966675.3 of Picea glauca. Classification (NCBI taxonomy): domain Eukaryota; kingdom Viridiplantae; phylum Streptophyta; class Pinopsida; order Pinales; family Pinaceae; genus Picea; species Picea glauca. The sequence continues at coordinate 57,103 of JZKD02S0760547.1, forward strand.
ATATTTAATGCATTTCCAACATCTTATCATCCAATGAACAAGAGAATTAGATATACCCTTTGACTTAGAATTTCCACTAGAGAAATTTCATTTATATTTTTCAACTGGTCGAACTCTCACCACTAATGCATCTTTGGTCAATCTTTCCATGTTCTTCTTTCTCATTTTTTTCACAGTAGAGATGCAACCATGTCTTCTAATGATAATGTGGTTGAATTAATCCCTATATCCACGACTAAGCTATCCCAGGAGTCTGAAAAAGAATATAATATGTTAATAAATTTCTCCTCCTTAGTGATTTTAATATCCACAAAAGATAACTGGCTTATTATGGTATTAAACACATTTAAATGCTCAGTTACCAAAATTTCCTCACTCGTCTATTTGGCTGAACTAGTGATATATATTCCTAAACATTTTATTATCAATCTGAGTATGTAAAATTACGAGACACACACACCATATGTGCATAATTGATCTTGAATATACCTAATGATTTCTAGTAAAAATGAAACAATAAAATGCTAAAATCATAGATCAAAATTAATTCCTATGTTCTTATTCAGTTATATTTGACCATCAAATGGTAGGACTCATATTTCAAGAAGTCACTCCATGCTTTCTTACAAACTCACTCTATCTTGGTAAACTAGGTTCTGAAACTAGAAAGGAGTATTTCTAAATGTGAGTAAAAGGATGGCTTGAGAAAAACTCAATCTATCCAATATTGAAATGAAATGTGCAAATAAGAATTTTAGAGACTTAGTTTAAGTATATTCCATGAGAAATTTTGGTATAGCGTAGTATATGGAAGAGAATTAATTTAATCAATTGTCTTTACATCATCATCCTAAATAGTTACTCACCATAAATAAAGAAACATAGTGATCTGCAATCTAAATTTATGCATCTACATGAAATTACAACGAATCATAGGAAATAGTAATGAGTATGAAATAAAATAAGAGGAAGTACTTCCACACACACACACACTTCTTGAAGACAAAAAAACGCATACCAGGGGGCCCTCTTGGAAATGATGTCAATTAAACTTAGAACATAAAGAAAACTTCATTGCACAAGATAACTCACAACATCCTTATATTGAATGTAAGGAAAATATCAACAATCAAAATATATGTTTAGGTTCATAACCATATTCTCACTAACACTCTATGCTATGTCTCTCATCTTTTATATCTATTACAATCAAATTGAGTGTTCCTCAATACACAATATTTTAAAAAATGGATTAGAAGAAAAATGGTTCAAATATCCATTATAGTGTTGGACATTATTGTTCCTTGATCTTCTGGATCAGGTCCTTGATTTTACAACAATATGATCCATGTTTCTCTCTTATGGTGTCGAATCCCCAATTCTATGAGTGAACTACGAATTTCCTTTAATAACTTCCCACAAATTTCCTATAATAACTTCCTATGATTTTCCTATAATAACGGCCTATGGAATTGACTATCATTGTGTAGTATATAAAGAATTTTAAGCAATGTATTGGAAGTGAGTGAAGAATATTGTTATTGTAACAAGAAAGTATCACTTGATGAGTTTTATGCTTCCATAAGGATTAATGTATGGTGTCACCATACCTCAAGGGTTTCTCTATTTCTTCTGTTCAATGTTTTGGTGAATGATTTGAGTTATTATTCTATCTTATATTTTCATATCTATTCAGGTACTTAACAATTGGTATCAGATCACTTTCCTTGGCCAAGGAAGGGAATAAATTTTTGGTTCTCTTGCAAAATTTTTAAAAGGAAAAAAATGGGATGGCCCACTTCAAAACCAATTCTGAAACTTTTTTCTCAGAATTGGAAGAAATTAATTGGATATTTGAATTCCTCTCACAAAAATACCCAATTTAAAAAAATAAAATCAGTCGAAATAGAGTCTGTTAAGTGAAGTTATTAGCGTTTTAAATTCGGTAAATTTTCAAGTTTTTTCGAGAAAAATACGCAAGATTTGTACAATAAGATATTTATAAACACTAGTTCTATATTTGGGGTTTTTCATAGAAAAATGTAATTGACAGGGAAATCTGATGGCCCTAGTATTGAATATTTTCTAAAAGAAGAAAAGTTAGTGTGGAAAGAGCATTGGAGAGGTTTGGTCAATTTACACTTACAAGGTGGTGTGGCCATTTGGTGGAACTTTCTTGACTATAACATGATAAGGATACTCTCTGATAAAGAATTCAAAAATGTATTTTTAGATAGGTGGTATCATGTTGGAAAAATGGATACAAAAGGTACCAAGGGTTTATTTTCATGTCGCAATTCTATATTACATGTTCATGGATGTATTCCATTAGAAAATATCATTATTTCTATTAACCCTAGTTGTCTGCATAATTTTATCAATGTGTAGTTGGTTAATATATTACAATTTCCTGCAAAGAATGTTCAAAGCACATAGGTTGAGGGTGAAAATGTTCAAATTTTTAAAGATTTAAAGATCAACATGGAAAAATAGGCATTGCACCCTGATTTTCATGCTATAGATATGGTTGTTATGGATATTGTTTTGGGATATCCTTGGATGGACTCAATTGGTAGATTTAATATTAATGTGCAAAAGAAATTTCTACAGCTCTGGTACAAGAAAATGAAATTTACATTGTAGGATGTGTTTCTTAGTAAGAAAGAAGGGCCTATGTAGGGGGTTAAAGAATTTACCACAGAGTTTGAATTTTAATCAAAGGTAGAGTCTACAAAAAGAGATGAAGCAAAGCCACTAGAAGGACAAAATAAAAAGGCCAAGGAGATCATTGTCTCAAAAGCACACTATGTTGCAGATTTGAAGAAAAAAGAACCAATTCCTATAGTTTTTTTATATCTCCATCCACGCCGTATAGAGAAAAAAAATCATCAAGGCAGGGGCATGGAGGACTACCATGGAACCAAAAATGACACCAATCAAGTGTCACATGGAGAACTACCAAGACTGTAGGATGATATCATGATAGAGACACCATCCCATGGCACCAAAAGCATCAAGATAAAGGTGGAAAGGTATCATTTGGACATCATGTTCTCCTTTCACTAGGATAGATGGGTGCTCATACTTGACATTAGTTGGCTACATTTCTTTTCCTGTCATATTGTATGGTTTCTTCCCATGTTTCGAGAAAAAACCATGTGAAGGGGGATGGAATGTAGTATACCAAGAGAGGTAATATGGGGTACCTAAGGAGGTACCCAAAGGGAATGTGGTTATATATTATTAGTGGAATCCATTCAATGTAAGGTGGACTAGGTCCACTATATTATTAAATAATACCCACTATAGTAGTGAGATATATCAATATGAAGATAATAAATGTGAAAATGTTTTCTAGAATATTACTTCTTTAGAATGTTCCTAGGATATAGAGATAATTTTATATAAATAAGTGTAAGAAATGTATTGGAGGAGAGTGAAAAATATTGTTATTGTAACAAGCAATGATTTCTTGAGGAGTTTTATCCTTCCATAAGGATTAATATATGGTGTTACCCTACCTCAAGGGATTCTCTATTTCTTGTGTTCAATGTTTCGGTGAATGATTTGAGTTATTAGTCTCTATTATATTTTCAGATCTATTTAGTTACTTAAAAATTGGTATCATAGCACTCTCCTTGGCCAAAGAAGGGAATAAATGTTTCATCTTTTGTAGAATTTTTAAAAGGAAAAAAAGGGGGTGACAGACTTCAAACCAATATCTGAAACTGTTTCCTTAGAATTTGCTAAACATAATTGGATATTTGAGTTCCTCTCGAAAAATAACCAATTTCAAAAAAACAAATTAGTCAAAACAGATTCTGGGAAATGAAGATATCAATGTTTAAATTTGACAAATTTTCATGGTTTTTCCAGAAAAATCCACACGACTTGAACAATAAGATATTTATAAACCCTAGTTCTATTTTGGGTTTTTTAATAGAAATATGTACTTTACAGGGAAATATGATGGCCCTAGTATTGAATATTTTCTATTTAGAAGAAAAGTTAGTTTGGAAAGAGAATCGAAGAGGTTTGGTCAATTTACACTTACAAGGTGATGCAACCATTTGGTGGAACTTGCTTTAAAAAAAATATAGCACGATAAGGACACTCTTTGATAAATAATTTCAAAAGGTATTTTTAGATAGGTGGTATCATGATGGAAAAATGGATACAAAATGTACAAAGGGTTTATTTTCATGTGGAAATTATTATTATAGGTTCATGGATGTATTCATAAAGAAAATATCATTGTTTATATTAACCCTAGTTGGATGCATAATTTTAACAATGTTTAGTTGTGATGCAAGATCATCCTTTCCACTTAAGAATGTGCCAGCTATCTAGCACATCCATGTGCATTTAAGGAGGGGAGAGGCACCATCCCTCTCATTTTCCCCTGAATTTTAAATTTCAAGTGTAATTAAAGAAATTAAATGTTGTAAGGTTGGAAGAGCTGAGTTGATGTAATATCCCTAAGGTTGAACCCAAATGTAAATGTAAATACAAATGTACTTAAGTTGGTGAGCTGTTTTGATATCATTTTTGTATGAACATTTCATGGCATAGTGCACGCATGTACTGCGCAGTAAAATGAGGAAGTGTGCACATTCTAGGATACTGTGCGCGATGTTGAGGCCAGGGAGACTTTATGTATATGATATGTTTTATAGGCTAGTGAGACAATTATTATAAGCTAGGATGGTTATGTTTTGATTAGGCCAGAGAACCTAGATGTTAAAGGCCAGTGCTCTTGTTTTTGTACATGTCTCATATTTAATATAAAATACATCGTTGCGTGCAGACTGACCACGATAAAAGAGATGGGGGACTAAACTCCACTAGTTAGGGAAAGGGAGGGGCTAAGTTAAGGAAAGGGGCTAAGCTAGGGAGCTTGAGCCAAAAAGGAATATCATATTAATATTTCTTAAAACATAAAGTATGGATAATTATTTTATCCTAAGTTCCAAAGTTGGGGACAAGTGGGCCAAAGTAGCTCCCAACATGACAAGTGTCAAGTTGGGGACATGCATACATATTGTCGGGACTTAGTTCATTTACACACCTTCCCCATCATTCTTACCATCATTTTTTCCAGGATTCCTTCCATCATTCATCTAGGAGGCCATGACCATTTTCACTCATGCAGTCATTCATCCTCCATACTTTATGTCACTATACCAAGCTTGTATCCATGGCCACTGAGGTTGGTGTAGATGATTAGCTGGGAAGTTGGACTGAAGAAGTGGGTTTTCAGGCCCGTGGGATACTGACAAAGAGGGTTGTCAGGCCCATGGGATATTGAAGAGGTGGATTGTCAGGCCCATGGGATATTGAAGAGGTGGATTGTCAGGCCCGTGGGATATTGAAGAGGTGGATTGTCAGGCCTGTGAGCAATTTCTCTCTAGGTGAGAGAATTGTTGGGAATTGATTTCCTGAAGGTGCTAAACTACAACTACAAGTCTCTGAGACTTCCTGTCTGGCCTGTTGTTGAAGCCCTGAAAGGGAAGTGGGGCAGTCAAGGGAATGTTGAGCAGAGAATGGGAACACTTCCTTGGATGGGATAGGCATGTGGGGAATGAGGGACTGTAGGCTATTAGTTGAGAGAGAACCTGAGACAACATCTTTCCTATTGTCCATGAGCCTTTAGCTTGGTTAGGAATCCCTTTTCCTGGGTGGATTTTAGTTCCAACTCGGGGGTGACTCAGTGTTGAGAGTGATGAACAATGTGGTCTAAGGCTGGGAGGTTCATGGATGGTCTGCATGCAATTGGTGACATTATTACCAAGATAAGTGACATTTGTGTGATAAAATTACATGCTGCATTATTATTTACGTGTTCAGTTTTATGGGTTTATCTTATGCATGGTTATGACTGTCTATATATTTGTGGGTATTTCTTGTATATGATGCATGTGTATGTTTACGGTGATTTCAGTGTGAATATCTGTATTTATAGATATATTTGTATGCCTACATTTTATATATAATGCTTCCAAAATAGTTGTGTGTGTGCATATGTTTAAATCACATGCAGATAGAAATTTATGTGGCATAGCTCAGTTATATGCTGGGAAATGTCACAATATGTTCTGCACAAAGAACATGTATTTTATCTGGCATAGCATTGTCCAGCATGGATGGTCGGGGACGTTACATAATGGTTTCATAGCTAAGTAAAGTGTCTGAGCGGTGGCATTTCCCATCCTTTGAGTGGTTGGGGATGTTACAACATGGTATCAGAGCCTCAATTTTCAACACTGAGGCTGGATGGGCCGAGCAAGTTGAGTTGACCCGAAATTTCACAGAAGCGTTATTTCGAAGTGGCCAAATTTCAGTTTATAGAGCGTTTATGGTAAAATGGGAAAAAGTTAGGAAAAATCCCCAATTTCTACAGTGGAATTCACGAGGAATTGATGCGCATAAAGGTGAATGTGTGCAGTTGGGCACACCAAAAAAATTTAGGATAGGTAATATTCGACACTGTGCAGCCAGGTATTGGCGTGCTGATGTGCACATTAAATTTTGACGCCGCACGAAAAAATATTGGTGTGCAGGTGCACACACTAAATTTATCATTGCGTGGAGTACACACACATAATAAGGTGCACGTGGAGTACACACACATAATAATGGTGCACAGGGTGTATGCAGTATTGGCAGAGCGCAGAGGAGTTTGGTTGGCACGCGCACAATATGGGTATATGTTGTTGCGTGAAAGTTTAGTATGGAGTGCACAGAGTATTGATGCGTGGTGGGGGAATACTAAAATTTGGCATGGTGCAATGCATAGAGAGAACTGCATGTGGAATATCAGAGCACGATATAAAAACTACACACAATGGGTAATAGTGCAAGAACCAAAACTACGCGTGGTAGATATCGACGTGACACAGAATTCCACGCAAGTTATTGGTGCGACGAAGAAGTGATACACAATGGTTTTAAAGTACACAAAGCACGATTTACCTTGTGAGGTTGCAGCACATGGAAAATATGGGTGCACATATTGAAATTTGTGCACGCAAAGTGGTTTGAAGGGTGAAGAATGGCAGAAAACCAACGAATTTCCGTGATGTTTTATATCGTTTAAACGTCACCTTTTTGCAGCGCGTTTTTGAGGGCCTTAAGATTATTTTTAGCAAATCAAAAACCATGAGAACAAAGTGTGCCAAGGAACAATTGTCTCTGCAGCTCAAATAAAAGAGCTCATATAGATCTTTCTAATGGTGTAAATGGTTCGTCAAACAAAGCTTTTATGAAAACGATACAGTAGAAATAGTAAATGGCAAATTATAAGACCCAACTAGCTCCATGGAGCCATAAATTCTTCTCAAGACTTAGAATTGAGCATGTGAGAAGGCGTTGGAAAGGTCTTGGACAGTCGAATATAATTATCCACCCAGAAAATTGATCAAGGCATTCAAATTTCTAGGAAATCAGAAGAAAGAATTCTGATATATATTATTGAACTAGAATGGTTCATATTCTCATGAAATTGTTGAAACAGTTAGCCTGACAAAGTTTTGTTGGATTCACATTTTGCATTGTTAATAACAACTAGACCAAGATCATCTTAGAGTCTAGAGTAATGGAAGAGGCACACGGGAATTATAGCTAGGAAGATGAAGTCAGAGGGATGGATGTCCATTTGAGCATTGAAGGAACAAACTCCAATGGGAATGGAGAAGAAAGGGATGAAAACATGAATATGGGAGAGACCATTAAAAATTTACAGAAGGATGTTCAAAGCCATAAAGATGATAATGAAAGGATTATGAGAGCCAAGGAGAAACATAATGACTTCAACATGAATTTATTGGAGATCTTGAACATAATAAAAAATAAATTGGATAAGGAGAGTGTCTCGAGCAAGTCAAGAAACCACAAGTCTCATGATGAGAAAAGAAAAACAAGAAGTGTTAGCAGGCATCACCACCACTCCCCGAGGAATTCCAATAAGAGATTAGATAGCAGCTCAAGTCCATCCCCTATTAGAAATTACAAGAGGTCTGGGGTGGATGTGTTACGAGGAGAAATGAACAAAATCAAACCTCTTACATTTGATGATGAGCACAAGAAGGATGAAGATGCAAAAACATGGTTGTTGGGCATGAGAAAGTATTTCCAATTGCATAATTATTATTCTCATGCAGAAGGTAGAATTTCCATCTATCAACTCAAAGGAAAATAATCCATGTGGTGGGATCAGCTTGTGTAGGTGCAACACATGAAAGACAAAAGTGTAACTTGGAGGGAGTTCAATAGGTATTTTGAGAAGAAATACTTGACTAAGAGATACTATGACAAGAAAATGAAAGAGTCATTTGAACTCAAGATTGGGAGTATGACCATTGATGAATATGAGAGAATATTTTTAGAACTGTTGAAGTATGTCTCTTTCATCAAGGATGAGACAATGAAGATTCAAAGGTATTTGAGTGGATTTCCATCAATTATCAATGAAAAAATACAATATGATTATCCCAAGACATTGGAGGATACCATAAGGGGATCTAAATGCCTATATGATCAACAAAAATCAAGGCCAACATTCCAAAAATATTGGGAAGACAAAAATAAATTCAAGGTGGATTAGAGGAAGAAGTGATATAAGCCACCATTCCTTAGAAACAATCCTCAGGGACAAAAAAATCCTAAAGAACACAAAATGATTGACATAGGGAGTCAAAGGCCAAGGCAACCACCTATTCAAGGTTGGGGTTGTAAAGGGGATCGCATGTTTAGATATTGTCCTCACAAAGGTGAAAAAGAGAGGACTGTTCACAATGTACAAGAAGCTGAAAAAGTGGAGGACATGGGTAGAAAGGTACTCGGGATCTATGCAGCCCTAGACAACAAGAAAGTAGAGTATCAGTCACATATTATTGAAGTGGAAGGTATGATAAACAACCAAACCATTTCTATTTTAATTGATTCAAGAGCTAGCCATAGTTATATAAATCCTAAGATGGTGGAAAGTTGGCATTTTCCAATAAGAAAGCATGGGAAATATTGGTTGGTGCAGTTGGCTACAAGATCCAGAAGAAAAGTTAATGAGATGGTTAAGTCATGTCTTATGGACATGAATGGACTGAACACCAAGGCAGATTTGAACATCTTTCCTTTAGGTTCCTATGACTGTCTAATTGGGATGGATTGGTTGGACCAACATCATACTCTCCTAGGCTGTCATAACAAAGAATTTAATTTCTTGGATGAGGAAGGGAAACTAAGGAAAGTGCAGGGAATTCCCAGGGAAGTAACCATCAGAGAAATTTTAGTGTTGCAGCTGAAGACATGTTATAGAAAATGATGTCAAATATTTTCATAACATATGAAAGAGACACCTAGAAATAAGGTGTCAAATTTGGAAGATCATGTAGTCTTGGAAGAATTTGAGGATGTGTTCAAGGAGGTACCAGGACTACCCCCAAGGAGGGACACTAATTTCTCTATAAATCTAATGCCTGGAGTAGCTGTAATGTCAAAGAATCCTTATAGAATGAGTACACCAGAGATGAAGGAGTTGCAAATGAAACTTGAAGAGATTCTAAAGAAGGGTTATATATTCCCAAGTGTGTCACAAGTATCCTCTGCCAAGGATTGATGATCTTTTTGATCAATTGAAGGATGGAAAGATATTTTCAAAGATAGATCTCAGGTCAGGATACCATCAAGTAAGAATTAAAGAGGAAGACATTAGAAATACCACTTTCAGGACAAGGTATGGTCATTATGAGTTCACAGTGGTTCCATTTGGGTTGTCAAATGCACCAACTATTTTCATGTGCTTAATGAATGGTGTTTTCTGAGAATATTTAGACAAGTTTGTCATTATCTTTTTGGATGACATTCTCATATATTCCAAGTCAGAGGAAGAACATGAACATCATTTGAGGATGGTTTTGCAAGTATTAAGGGAGCATCAGTTGTATTCCAAATTGAACAAGTGCTCATTTTATCTGAAGAAAATTCACTATTTGGGTCATATCATTTCAAAGGATGGGATAGCAGTGGGTCCTGACAAGATAGAGACCATTAGAGAATGTATAGTGACAAAGAATGTGACAGAGGTGAGATCATTCATGGACCCTACATGATACAATAGGAGATTTATAGAAGGGTTTTCAAAGATTTCACACCCAATCACTTCCTTGCAATGAAAGGGTGTGAAGTTTCAGTAGACATTGGATTGTGAAAAGAATTTCCAACACTTGAAACAATTATTAACAAGTGCTCCAATATTAAGGATAGAAGACCCAAATGAAGACTTCATTGTATGCATAGATGCATGTAAAGAGGGACTTGGTG
>JZKD02S0760547.1:67469-78720 GCA_000966675.3 Picea glauca
CAAGTGGGCCAAAGTAGCTCCCAACATGACAAGTGTCAAGTTGGGGACATGCATACATATTGTCGGGACTTAGTTCATTTACACACCTTCCCCATCATTCTTACCATCATTTTTTCCAGGATTCCTTCCATCATTCATCTAGGAGGCCATGACCATTTTCACTCATGCAGTCATTCATCCTCCATACTTTATGTCACTATACCAAGCTTGTATCCATGGCCACTGAGGTTGGTGTAGATGATTAGCTGGGAAGTTGGACTGAAGAAGTGGGTTTTCAGGCCCGTGGGATACTGACAAAGAGGGTTGTCAGGCCCATGGGATATTGAAGAGGTGGATTGTCAGGCCCATGGGATATTGAAGAGGTGGATTGTCAGGCCCGTGGGATATTGAAGAGGTGGATTGTCAGGCCTGTGAGCAATTTCTCTCTAGGTGAGAGAATTGTTGGGAATTGATTTCCTGAAGGTGCTAAACTACAACTACAAGTCTCTGAGACTTCCTGTCTGGCCTGTTGTTGAAGCCCTGAAAGGGAAGTGGGGCAGTCAAGGGAATGTTGAGCAGAGAATGGGAACACTTCCTTGGATGGGATAGGCATGTGGGGAATGAGGGACTGTAGGCTATTAGTTGAGAGAGAACCTGAGACAACATCTTTCCTATTGTCCATGAGCCTTTAGCTTGGTTAGGAATCCCTTTTCCTGGGTGGATTTTAGTTCCAACTCGGGGGTGACTCAGTGTTGAGAGTGATGAACAATGTGGTCTAAGGCTGGGAGGTTCATGGATGGTCTGCATGCAATTGGTGACATTATTACCAAGATAAGTGACATTTGTGTGATAAAATTACATGCTGCATTATTATTTACGTGTTCAGTTTTATGGGTTTATCTTATGCATGGTTATGACTGTCTATATATTTGTGGGTATTTCTTGTATATGATGCATGTGTATGTTTACGGTGATTTCAGTGTGAATATCTGTATTTATAGATATATTTGTATGCCTACATTTTATATATAATGCTTCCAAAATAGTTGTGTGTGTGCATATGTTTAAATCACATGCAGATAGAAATTTATGTGGCATAGCTCAGTTATATGCTGGGAAATGTCACAATATGTTCTGCACAAAGAACATGTATTTTATCTGGCATAGCATTGTCCAGCATGGATGGTCGGGGACGTTACATAATGGTTTCATAGCTAAGTAAAGTGTCTGAGCGGTGGCATTTCCCATCCTTTGAGTGGTTGGGGATGTTACAACATGGTATCAGAGCCTCAATTTTCAACACTGAGGCTGGATGGGCCGAGCAAGTTGAGTTGACCCGAAATTTCACAGAAGCGTTATTTCGAAGTGGCCAAATTTCAGTTTATAGAGCGTTTATGGTAAAATGGGAAAAAGTTAGGAAAAATCCCCAATTTCTACAGTGGAATTCACGAGGAATTGATGCGCATAAAGGTGAATGTGTGCAGTTGGGCACACCAAAAAAATTTAGGATAGGTAATATTCGACACTGTGCAGCCAGGTATTGGCGTGCTGATGTGCACATTAAATTTTGACGCCGCACGAAAAAATATTGGTGTGCAGGTGCACACACTAAATTTATCATTGCGTGGAGTACACACACATAATAAGGTGCACGTGGAGTACACACACATAATAATGGTGCACAGGGTGTATGCAGTATTGGCAGAGCGCAGAGGAGTTTGGTTGGCACGCGCACAATATGGGTATATGTTGTTGCGTGAAAGTTTAGTATGGAGTGCACAGAGTATTGATGCGTGGTGGGGGAATACTAAAATTTGGCATGGTGCAATGCATAGAGAGAACTGCATGTGGAATATCAGAGCACGATATAAAAACTACACACAATGGGTAATAGTGCAAGAACCAAAACTACGCGTGGTAGATATCGACGTGACACAGAATTCCACGCAAGTTATTGGTGCGACGAAGAAGTGATACACAATGGTTTTAAAGTACACAAAGCACGATTTACCTTGTGAGGTTGCAGCACATGGAAAATATGGGTGCACATATTGAAATTTGTGCACGCAAAGTGGTTTGAAGGGTGAAGAATGGCAGAAAACCAACGAATTTCCGTGATGTTTTATATCGTTTAAACGTCACCTTTTTGCAGCGCGTTTTTGAGGGCCTTAAGATTATTTTTAGCAAATCAAAAACCATGAGAACAAAGTGTGCCAAGGAACAATTGTCTCTGCAGCTCAAATAAAAGAGCTCATATAGATCTTTCTAATGGTGTAAATGGTTCGTCAAACAAAGCTTTTATGAAAACGATACAGTAGAAATAGTAAATGGCAAATTATAAGACCCAACTAGCTCCATGGAGCCATAAATTCTTCTCAAGACTTAGAATTGAGCATGTGAGAAGGCGTTGGAAAGGTCTTGGACAGTCGAATATAATTATCCACCCAGAAAATTGATCAAGGCATTCAAATTTCTAGGAAATCAGAAGAAAGAATTCTGATATATATTATTGAACTAGAATGGTTCATATTCTCATGAAATTGTTGAAACAGTTAGCCTGACAAAGTTTTGTTGGATTCACATTTTGCATTGTTAATAACAACTAGACCAAGATCATCTTAGAGTCTAGAGTAATGGAAGAGGCACACGGGAATTATAGCTAGGAAGATGAAGTCAGAGGGATGGATGTCCATTTGAGCATTGAAGGAACAAACTCCAATGGGAATGGAGAAGAAAGGGATGAAAACATGAATATGGGAGAGACCATTAAAAATTTACAGAAGGATGTTCAAAGCCATAAAGATGATAATGAAAGGATTATGAGAGCCAAGGAGAAACATAATGACTTCAACATGAATTTATTGGAGATCTTGAACATAATAAAAAATAAATTGGATAAGGAGAGTGTCTCGAGCAAGTCAAGAAACCACAAGTCTCATGATGAGAAAAGAAAAACAAGAAGTGTTAGCAGGCATCACCACCACTCCCCGAGGAATTCCAATAAGAGATTAGATAGCAGCTCAAGTCCATCCCCTATTAGAAATTACAAGAGGTCTGGGGTGGATGTGTTACGAGGAGAAATGAACAAAATCAAACCTCTTACATTTGATGATGAGCACAAGAAGGATGAAGATGCAAAAACATGGTTGTTGGGCATGAGAAAGTATTTCCAATTGCATAATTATTATTCTCATGCAGAAGGTAGAATTTCCATCTATCAACTCAAAGGAAAATAATCCATGTGGTGGGATCAGCTTGTGTAGGTGCAACACATGAAAGACAAAAGTGTAACTTGGAGGGAGTTCAATAGGTATTTTGAGAAGAAATACTTGACTAAGAGATACTATGACAAGAAAATGAAAGAGTCATTTGAACTCAAGATTGGGAGTATGACCATTGATGAATATGAGAGAATATTTTTAGAACTGTTGAAGTATGTCTCTTTCATCAAGGATGAGACAATGAAGATTCAAAGGTATTTGAGTGGATTTCCATCAATTATCAATGAAAAAATACAATATGATTATCCCAAGACATTGGAGGATACCATAAGGGGATCTAAATGCCTATATGATCAACAAAAATCAAGGCCAACATTCCAAAAATATTGGGAAGACAAAAATAAATTCAAGGTGGATTAGAGGAAGAAGTGATATAAGCCACCATTCCTTAGAAACAATCCTCAGGGACAAAAAAATCCTAAAGAACACAAAATGATTGACATAGGGAGTCAAAGGCCAAGGCAACCACCTATTCAAGGTTGGGGTTGTAAAGGGGATCGCATGTTTAGATATTGTCCTCACAAAGGTGAAAAAGAGAGGACTGTTCACAATGTACAAGAAGCTGAAAAAGTGGAGGACATGGGTAGAAAGGTACTCGGGATCTATGCAGCCCTAGACAACAAGAAAGTAGAGTATCAGTCACATATTATTGAAGTGGAAGGTATGATAAACAACCAAACCATTTCTATTTTAATTGATTCAAGAGCTAGCCATAGTTATATAAATCCTAAGATGGTGGAAAGTTGGCATTTTCCAATAAGAAAGCATGGGAAATATTGGTTGGTGCAGTTGGCTACAAGATCCAGAAGAAAAGTTAATGAGATGGTTAAGTCATGTCTTATGGACATGAATGGACTGAACACCAAGGCATATTTGAACATCTTTCCTTTAGGTTCCTATGACTGTCTAATTGGGATGGATTGGTTGGACCAACATCATACTCTCCTAGGCTGTCATAACAAAGAATTTAATTTCTTGGATGAGGAAGGGAAACTAAGGAAAGTGCAGGGAATTCCCAGGGAAGTAACCATCAGAGAAATTTTAGTGTTGCAGCTGAAGACATGTTATAGAAAATGATGTCAAATATTTTCATAACATATGAAAGAGACACCTAGAAATAAGGTGTCAAATTTGGAAGATCATGTAGTCTTGGAAGAATTTGAGGATGTGTTCAAGGAGGTACCAGGACTACCCCCAAGGAGGGACACTAATTTCTCTATAAATCTAATGCCTGGAGTAGCTGTAATGTCAAAGAATCCTTATAGAATGAGTACACCAGAGATGAAGGAGTTGCAAATGAAACTTGAAGAGATTCTAAAGAAGGGTTATATATTCCCAAGTGTGTCACAAGTATCCTCTGCCAAGGATTGATGATCTTTTTGATCAATTGAAGGATGGAAAGATATTTTCAAAGATAGATCTCAGGTCAGGATACCATCAAGTAAGAATTAAAGAGGAAGACATTAGAAATACCACTTTCAGGACAAGGTATGGTCATTATGAGTTCACAGTGGTTCCATTTGGGTTGTCAAATGCACCAACTATTTTCATGTGCTTAATGAATGGTGTTTTCTGAGAATATTTAGACAAGTTTGTCATTATCTTTTTGGATGACATTCTCATATATTCCAAGTCAGAGGAAGAACATGAACATCATTTGAGGATGGTTTTGCAAGTATTAAGGGAGCATCAGTTGTATTCCAAATTGAACAAGTGCTCATTTTATCTGAAGAAAATTCACTATTTGGGTCATATCATTTCAAAGGATGGGATAGCAGTGGGTCCTGACAAGATAGAGACCATTAGAGAATGTATAGTGACAAAGAATGTGACAGAGGTGAGATCATTCATGGACCCTACATGATACAATAGGAGATTTATAGAAGGGTTTTCAAAGATTTCACACCCAATCACTTCCTTGCAATGAAAGGGTGTGAAGTTTCAGTAGACATTGGATTGTGAAAAGAATTTCCAACACTTGAAACAATTATTAACAAGTGCTCCAATATTAAGGATAGAAGACCCAAATGAAGACTTCATTGTATGCATAGATGCATGTAAAGAGGGACTTGGTGGAGTCCCCAGTCAAAATGGTTTGTTATATGTTATGAATCAAGGAAGTTGAAGGAGCATGAAAGAAACTATGCCACTCATGATTTGGAGTCGGAAGCCATAGTACATGCCTTGAGGAAATGGAGACATTACCTCATGGGGAAAAGGTTTGAGATGAGGACATACCACAATAGTCTGAAATATTTGTTGGATAAGCCAACTTTAAATGCTAGGCAAAGCATATAGTTAGAATTCCTAAGCGAATATGACTTTGATATAAAGCACATCAAGGGGAAGGAGAACAAAGTGGCTGATGCACTTAGTAGAAGAGTGCATGAATTGCATTCTACAACTATTAGCATGTACCATTCAGATTTGAAACACAGAATTTTAGAGGCTGGAAAATTAGATTTGCAATAGAAGGATTTAGTGGCAAAATTACAACAAGGTAATTTGCAGCAGAAAATTGAAGAATACAAGCTAGATAAGGATGAAATTCTCATGTACAGGGGAAGAATTTATGTACCAAATTCCCAGGAGTTGAAAAATATGATATTGAGAGAAATGCATAATGTGCCTTATGTTGGGCACCCAGGATATCAAAAAGCTATAGCAACTATCAAGAGCCAATATTATTGGCCAGGTATGAAGAAAGAGGTTGTTGATTTTATTGCCAGATATTTGGAATGTCAAAAAGTAAAGGTTGAGCATAGACACCCAGCTGGTTTTCTACAACCATTACCCATTCCTGAGTGGAAATGGGAATTTGTAACCATGGATTTCATTGCCAAACTGCCCAGAACAAACAAGTGACATGATTCTATCATGGTAGTGGTGGATAAGCTTACTAAAGCTACCCATTTTATTCCAGTTAAGATCACTCACAAGGCCTCGAACATTGCTGATGTTTATATGAGGGAAACTGCTAGATTACATGGTATACCTAACACAATTGTGTTTGACAGAGATCCAAAATTTACCTCAAAGTTTTGGAAGGGATTATTTAATGGATTTGGAACAAATTTGAATTTTAGTACAACTTATCATCCAGAAGTAGATGGACAAACAGAGAGGGTGAATCGAGTGATTGAGGATATGTTGAGGATGTATGTGATGGATAAACCATCCAAATGGGAAGACTACCTACACTTGGTAGATTTTGCTTATAACAATGGGTACCAAGCATCTCTAAAGACGAGCCCATTTGAGGCACTTTATGGAAGAAAGTGCAACACATTGGTAAGCTGGGATAACCCAGTAGATAGAGCAGTGGTTGGGCCAGAATTGCTTAGGGAAATGGAGGAAAAAATGTTGAAAATAAAACAAAATTTAAAGGTTGCCCAAGACAGGCAGAAAAGATATGATTATAAGGGAAGAACTCACAAGGAGTTTAAACTAGGTGACCATGTATTCTTGAAAGTGAAAGCCAACAGAAGTTCCTTGAAGTTGGGAAATTGTTCAAAATTGGCAGCTCGCTATTGTGGGTTGTTTGAAATATTAGAGAGGATTGATCCAGTAGCTTATATGATTTCATTGCCTGCATCTATGTCTACTCATAATGTATTCCCTATATTGTTGCTACAAAAATATATACCTGATATTAATCATGGTATTGATTGGAATGTGATTCAGGTGGAGCAAGAAGGCGCTTTTTAAGTGCATCTGATGCGCATTCTGGACCAGAAAATCAAATAGCTATGGAATTGAGCCATAGGGCTTGTAAAGGTCTAATGGAACTGGTACGGTCCTGAGGACACTACTTGGGAGCATGAGGATGCAATGCAGACAGAATACCCACATCTTTTTCAGAAATTTTGAAATTTAATTGTACATGGGTACATGATGCATTGAGGACAGTGCATAAATAAGGGGAGGGGATTGTAATATCCATAAGGCCAAACCCAATTGTAAATGTAAATAAAAATGTACTTAAGATGGTGAGCTGTTTTGATATCATTTTTGTATGCACATTTCATGGCATAGTGCGTGCATGTACTACGTAGTAAAATGAGGAAGTGTGCACATTCCAGGATACCGCATGCAACATCTTAAGTGCATGCAATGTTGAGGCCAGGGAGCCTTTATGTATATGATATGTTTTATAGGATGGTGAGCCAATTATTATAAGCTAGGATTCTTATGTTTTGATTAGGCTGGAGAGCTTAGATGTTAAAGGCCAGTGCGCCTATTTTTGTACATGTCTCATATTTAATATAAAATACATTGTTGCACACAGACCGACCATAATAAAAGAGATAGGGGACTAAAATCCACTAGTTAGGGAAAGGGAGGGGCTAAGTTAAGGAAAGGGGTTAAGCCAGGGAGCTTGAGACAAAAAGGAATATCATATTAATATTTCTTAAAACATAAAGTATGGATAATTATTTTATCCTAAGTTCCAAAGTTGGGGACAAGTGGGCCAAAGTAGCTCCCAACATGACAAGTGTCAAGTTGGGGACATGCATACATATTGTCGGGACTTAGTTCATTTACACACCTTCCCCATCATTCTTACCATCATTTTTTTCTAGGATTCCTTCGATCATTTAGCCGGGAGGCCATGACCATTTTCACTCACGCAGTCAGTTATGCTCCATACTTTATGTCACTATACCGAGCTTATATCCATGGCCATCGAGGTTGGTATAGCTAATTAGCTAGGAAGTTGGACTGAAGAAGCGGGTTGTCAGGCTCGTGGGATACTAAAGAAGTGGGTTTTCAGGCCCATGGGATATTGAAGAGGCGGGTTGTCAGGCCCGTGAGAAATTTCTCTCTGGGCGAGAGAATTGTTGGGAATTGATTTCCTGAAGGTACTAAACTATAGATACATGGCTTTGAGACTTCCTCTTCGGCATGTTGCTGAAGCCTTGAAATGAAAGTGGGGTAGTCGAGGGACTATTGAGTAGAGAAGGGAACACTTCCTTGAGTGGTACAAGCATGTGGGGAATGAGGGACTGTAGGTTGTTAGTTGAGTGAGCACCTGAGACAGAGTATTTTTTGTTGTCCATGAGCCTTTAACCTGGTTAGGAATCCCTTTTCCTGGGTGGAGCTTAGTCCCAGCTCAGGGGTGAATCACTGTTGAGAGTGATGAATAGTGTGGTCTAAGATTTGGAGGTTTGTGGACGGTCTGCACGCATTTGGTGACATTATTACCAAGATAAGTGTCATTTGTGTGATAAAATTACATGCTGCATTATTATTTATGTGTTCAGTTTTATGGGTTTATCTTATGCATGGTTATGAATATCTATATATTTGTGGGTATTTCTTGTAGATGATGAATGTATATGTTTATGGTGATTTTAGTGTGAATCTGTGTATTTATAGATATATTTGTATGCCTACGTTTTATATATAATGCTTCCACAAGAGTTTTGTGTGTGCATATGTTTAAATCACATGCAGATAGAAATTTATGTGGCATAGCTCAGTTGTATGCTGGGAAATGTCATAGTATGTTTCGCACAAGGAACATATATTTTATCTGGCGTAGCGTTTCCTAGCATGGATGGTCGGGTATGTTACAGAACGATTTCAAAGCTAATTAAAGTGTCTGAGTAGTGGCATTTCCCAGCCTTTGGGTGGCTAGGGTTGTTACAGTTGATGCCTTTATATAGGAAGGAGTTAGAGTCTCTTTTAATGGCTGGTTGTAGGTTGATATAGATCCGATTCATACTATATGTTCATTCAATGATCTTCCTTAGTAGTTAGGAATTGTAAATGGTGATTAGACGCCACTAGTGTAGCTTGGAGGGAAAGCTCGTTGATCCCCTCTTGTATAAATCATTGTAACATATGCCCAGTAGAGGCTGATGAAAGTGGATTGTTGAATCATTGTAAGCCAAGGAGAGGAGAGGAGAGACTCAGTCATACTCTGAGATTTTGTGCACATATTGTAATTGACATTCACATTAATAAAAAAAGATCATATTTCATTGTTTATGAGTTTCTTTGTGGTGAACGCGTGTTTTATGAATGCATTTGACTATTGTCACCTATGCGTTTTATGTGTATGATGTAGATGTATGATAGGTTTCCATCTGCAGGGTAAAGGTAGAATTTCTCTATATGTTTGAGAGTTTGTTAATTTGTTCTGGGTTCTTTAGGTTGTGCAAGGAGTACAGAATAGGGTATTGGAAAATATGTAGCCAACACAAGGAGTGCGTATCTGAACTATGCTTCCAGTTCAGAGGAGAATGTGCCAGGAGGGCACACCAGAATAGTTTACAGACTCAGAGAGGATCCTCAAGGTTTTTTAACACCTTGTTGGAGAGATTGTGAACAAGAGGCACAAGAAGAAGAATTGTTGAAGATTCTATAGAGCTCTTCCAGAAGGGCATTGAGTAGGTGCAAGCGTGCACAATTGGACTCTATTTCGAGTTCAGAGAGGAGAGTGTTAGAGGAATAAACCCAGTAGTTACTGAACACTCTAGTAAACAAAAAAGAGAGGTACTTCAAAGTTGTTGAACACTCTGAAGGAGAGATCTGCAAGTGTGCATTGAGAAGATGTAGTAGATGAATTAGTGAAATTGAAGGATTTGAGGAAGAAGGAGGAAGATCTGTGAAAGGAGTGCACGAGGCCAAAACTTAGACCAACTGTTGAAATTTTGAAGATTTCTTAAGGCTCAGTCGAGCGAAAGGAGTGCGTGAGAGAACTCTAATTCAATTTCTGGGAGAAAGGTTTCCAAGAAGGCACATCGTAAGGTTAATACTCAGAGGAGAGTCGAGTGAAAGTTTCCACAGAGAGAGAAAGGAGTGCACGCGTGAAATCTCAGAATTTAGGATTCAAGGAGTGAGGTTGTGAAAGGAATGTGCAAGATCAACACCCTGCTAAAGTGTTGGTAGAGGCTCTGGAGTAAAAGAGCGTAGAGTGTGCCAGGAGGGAACCATAAATCCTTAGAAGGAAGAAGAAGGGTTGAGTCCCTTGGAAGGCTGAGCGATTTCACAGCTCGAGAGATATAGTGCGAGTGTGCACAGAGACTCTACAAGGAATGCAGAGGTCAAGGACCTTTACAATTTCAAATTGGAAAGATAGTGCAAGTTTGCATATAAAGCACAAGTGTGCATCGAGGCGAGGTAAAATTCCATTGAAAAACGCTCAGGAGGAAAAGAAAAGTCGAGACCCAAGTATCCAGGCTCGTAGGAGGATCAAAGGTCATAGCCTTTGAATATTTGAAATTTTTCCAAATTGAGGAGAACACAAAAGCTCAGTGGAGAAGCTACAGTCGTCGTCAGATCAACTATAAGGGAGAGATATTGACCGTGAAATTCTACATCTAGACACCCAAAGGAGCACACACAGGTGAAATATATATCCTTGCCATCATATCTGAATGTGAAGGACCAATAAATACTAGATCTAGGTAAGTGCAAAAGCCTTAATCCTTTTTAAGTGCACAAGGAGAGTGGGATAGATGAAGTCTTGAAGTCTCGAGGTAGATTGGGATCATCCATTGTCTAGAGAGACATGTGGCGGCAGATGGTAAACTTCAGAGGGGAGCCACTTCAGAGGATTTGAGGTGTTTTGCTTCAAAAATCCCCAAAGCCCAAAATATAGGAGAAGATCTCAGTTTTCCATCATTTGGGGACACGTGGTGGATGATTTCTCACTCTATAGGTTGTACACAGCCAAATATTAGAAGAGAAGGGAGAAGCCAAAAAATATTGAAAGAGCTTGAAGCCGAAGAAGATCTGGGCCATCCAAACCAAAGGGACATGTGTTACCAGATCCTACAATCTTGAGCATAAAGCACTTCGGAGGAATTGGAGAGTGGAGGTGTGAGGAATCGTGAGGGCTGGAGTCCCGAAGTAATGATAGATGTTGGAGGATGTTAAGAACCAAACATCAATATAGCATAGAAAAACCTCAGGAAAAGTACTCAACGCCTTGAAAAAGAGATAATTTCAGATAATAAGCCTCTTCGAGGGGGAAACCTCCT
>JZKD02S0760547.1:83619-101537 GCA_000966675.3 Picea glauca
ACATTACTAATCTAAATTAAAACTAATGGCCTAAAGCCGACATAAATAAAATAGCATTACTAATCTAATATGCCCCAATTAAGGGGTAATGAGCCAATATTAGGGCTTAACAGATGCAAGGAGGATATGTGGTAGCAGATAAGAAATCTCGAAAGGAAGAGATTAGGAGAAATTATGTAGTGTAGATGGTGGTTTCTGTCGAATTCACGAAGAGCAAGGCGATCTGGACCATCGGATCTAGAGAGGACATGTGGCAGAGATCCATGAGCTTTGGAGGGAAGGTGAAGGTGGAGTATCCAAAATATCCTGGAGGCCGATCTAGCAAAGGAGATCGTGGTTGTTGATCTGAAGTGGATACGTGTCGTCAAATCGCAGAGGGAAATTTCTAGTCGTTAATTGTTAGAGCACGTGGCACTCATTTTTCTCTTCAGGTGTGAAGAAATTTGGGAGGAAAAGGATTTGGAACGTTTGAAACTCTCAAACATCGAATTCCAAAGTGCCTTCAAGAGTTTATCCCTGGGTCATATCCCAAGGTCGCATGTGGAGGGGGTATAGAAGAAGGATATAGTGACCAAAGAATTCAAATTTTAAAGAGCACTAAGGAAATGGGCCTGTGGGTCGCATATTAACTACACTTGAAGTTATAAAGGGCCTGTGCTCAAAACATCTTGGGGCCAACAAGGCCTCGAGGAGATAATTCAGCTCAGGAATTTGAATATCCTAGATAGGGAGGTTGCGCAACCCCTAAGAGAGAAGGGGGGGTCTGTGTCAAGTTGGTTAATATATTGCAAGTTCCTGTAAAGAATGTTCAAAGCACACAGGTTGAGGGTGAAAATGTTCAAATTTTTAAATATTTGAATATTTCCATGGACAAATATGTTTTTCACTATGATTTTCATGTTATCAATATGGATGATGTAGATATTATTTTGGGATATCCTTGGATGGACTCAGTTGGTACAATTAATATTAATTTGCAAAAGAAGTTTCTAAAGCTTTGGTACAATAAAAATAAAATTACATTGTAGGATGTGTCTCTTAGTAATAAATAAGGGCCTATGGGGAAAGAAAATAAATTATTTCGGAGTGTGAAGCTGAATCATAGGTAGATTATACAAAATGAGATGAAGAAAAGCCACAAGAATGACATAATAAATAAAACAAGTAGATCATTGAATCAAAGGCACACTATGTTGTAGATTTGAAGAAAAAATAATTGATTCCTACAATTGTTGTATATCTCCATCCACACCATATAAAGAAAGAACAATCATCAAGGTGGGGGAATGCAGGAATACCATGGACCCATAAAGGACAACAATCAAGGGACAAATGGAGGACTACCAACACTGTAAGATGATATCAGGATAGAGTCACCATTCCATGGCACCAAAAGCATCAAGATCATGGTGGAAAGACATCAGTTGGACATCATGTTTTCCTTCCACTAGAACGAATGGATGGTCATACTTGGCATCAATTGGATACATTTATTATCTCGCCATATTTAATGGTTGCTTCTCCTGTTTCGAGGATGAAACATGTGAAGGGGAATGAAATGTAGTATACTTAGGGAGGTAATATGGGGTACCTAGGGAGGTACACAATGCGAATGTGGTTATATATTATTAGTAGAATCCAATCAATGTAAGGCGGAATAGGTCCATTATATTATTAAATAAGGCCCACTATGGTAGTTAGATATATCCATATGGACATAATAAATGTGAGAATGATTTCTAAAATATTCCTTTTATAGAATGTTCCTAGGATATAGAGAGAATTTTATATAAAGAAGTGTAAGAAATGTGTGGGAGGAGAGTGAAGAATACTGTTATTGTAACAAGAAATTATTGCTTGATTTTTATCCTTCCATAAGGATTAATATATGGTATTACCCTACCTCAAGGGTTTCTCTATTTCTTGTGTTTAGTGTTTTGGTGAATGATTTGAGTTATCATTCTATATTATATTTTCATATCTATATAGGTACTTAAGAATTGGTATCAAGGCACTTTCGTTGGCAAAAGAAGGGAATAATTGTTTGGTTCCTTTGCAAAAAATTTAAAAGGAAAAAAAAGGGGGCGACACACTTTAGACCCAATTCTGGAATTTTTCACTCAGAATTTGCAGAAAATAATTGGATATTTGAAATCCTCTTGGAAAAATACCCAATTTCAAGAGACACAATCGTATGAAATAGAGTCCGGGAAGTGAAGTTATTAGCGTTTTCAATTCGACAATTTTTCAGGGTTTTTCCCCAAAATCCACACGATTTGTACAATAAGATATTTATAAACCCTAGTTATTTTTTGGAGGGTTTTCAAAACAATATGTACTTTATAGGGAAATATTATGGTCCTAGTATTGAATATTTTCTAAATGAAGATAAGTTAGTGTGGAAAGATCATTGGAGAGGTTTGTTAAATTTAAACTTAGAAGGTGATGTGACCATTTGGTGGAACTTTCTTGACTATAACATGATAAGGAAACTCTTTGATAAATAATTTGAAAAGGTATTTTTGTATAGGTGGTATCATGTTGGAAAAAGGGATACAAAAGGTACCAAGGGTTTATTTTCATGTGGAAATTCTATATTACAAGTTCATGGATGTAGTCATAAAGAAAATATCATTGTTTCTATTAACCCTAGTTGTATGCATAATTTTATCAATGTTCAATTGGTTAATATATATCAGGTTTCTGCAAAGAATGTTCAAAGCACATAGGTTGAGGGTGAAAATGTTCAAATTTTTAAATATTTTAAGATCACATGGAAAAATATGTTTTTCACTCTGGTTTTCATGCTATTGATATGGATGATGTGTATATTTTTTTGGGATATACTTGGATGAACTTATTTGGTACATTTAATATTAATGTGAAAAAGAAGTTTATAAATCTTTGGTACAAGAAGAAAAAAAATTACATTGTAGGATGTGTCTCTTAGTAAGAAATAAGGGCTTATGGGGGAAAACAAATAACTTATTTAAGAGTATGAAGATGAATCATAGGAAGATTTTACAAAAGGATATGAAGAAAAGGCACAAGGACAAAATAAAAAATACAAGGAGATCATTGTCTCAAAGACACACTATGTTAGAGAGATGAAGAAAAAATAATCGATTGTTACATTTGTTGTATATATCCATCCAAACCATATAAAGAAACAAAAATAATCAAGGTAGGGGAATGGAGGACTAACATGGACCCATAAAGGACACCAATCAAGTGACACATGGAGGATTACCAACACTGAACAACAATATTAGGATAGAGCCACCATCCAATGGCACCAAAAGCATCAAGGTCAGGGTGGAAAAGGAAACAATTGGATATCATGTTAACCTTCCACTAGGTTGGACGGATGGTCATACTTGGAATCAATTCGATACATTTCTTAGCTGGTCATATTTTATGGTTTCTTCTCATTTTCCGAGGATGAAACATGTGAAGGGGGATGGAATGTAGTATACCTAGGGAGGTTATATGGGGTACCTATGGAGGTACTGGGAATGTGGTTATATATTATTAGTGGAATACATTCAATGTAAGGTGGAATAGGTCCACTATATTATTAAATAATGCCCACTATGGTAGTTAGATATATTAATATGAACATAATAAATGTGAGAAGGCTTTATAGAATATTCCTCCTCTAAAATGTTCCTAGGATATAGAGAATGTTATAAAAATAAGTGTAAGCAATGTATTGGAGGAGAGTGAAGAATATTTTTATTGCAACAAACAAGGATTTATTGAGGATTTTTATCCTTCCATAAGGATTAATATAGGGTGTTACCCTACATCAAGGGTTTCTATATTTCTTTTGTTCAATGTTTTGGTGAATTATTTGAGTAATTATTTTATCTTGTGTTTTCATATCTATTCAGGTACTTGACACATTGACCTTTGGTTGTTGAATAGATTGGGGATGAATACATATAGAAATAAAAATATCCTATTATTGGTGAAGTATTTCCAAGTGAAAAATCTTCCTTAGAATTAGTGGAGAGTTGTCAACATATAATTCCTATAATATCTCATGAAACAAAGTAAATTTCTGTAATAATTGGATTATAGGTAATTTTGAAAAGGAAAATATATCTTAAAATTATTTACAAGAAGAAAATAATATTTAATCTCAATTAACAAATTATTACCTTTTTTACAGTCATTATCCCATCAAGTAGGTAAAACTAGGAAAAAATAATGGTTTTCATGGTCAAAATGGAGGAAAATGGAGTTGGAAAAGGAGTCAAATCTAACACCCAAAATATCCCCCAGAAAGAGGATATGGAATATCCTCATGTATATTATTTTTAGGTAATTTCCAATTCAAAAATGTTCTTCTTCAACTCTTCAATTGTCCACTGTTTCTAAAACAATTTTTGTTGAGGGTGCATTGTTTCTTATTTTGTTCTTCTTTATTTTATCAAACAACATTTTCTTCTGTTGGATGGTTTTTAATTTTTTGGAATACCATTTATTTGCATTTTTCTTAAGATACCTATATTTCGTTCCGATTGCATCATATTTTCCCCTTAACTGAACATTCTGTTCTTTCACCTTCTCATTTTCTTCTTTGACCAAATTGTCTAAAAGTTCTAGTTCCTTTATGGCTATCTTTAGTTTAGTTACCCTCTTCTTCTTTTTTATCTATTTGAATTTAAGTTTATCAACCATGGTATCTGTACCAAAAGTTCGTCCTTCCTCATTTACATCGAGAACACTCTATTCAGGAACTTTGTCAAATAAAGGTAGTTGTTCTAAAATATGGGGTGGGTCAAACATCTATCATCCTCGATTTTTATTGAACACCTCGTTCTACAATTTTTGAAAAAAATAGATAAAGTTTCTTGGTATTAATAGTTATCTTGGTCCTCATGGTATTCACGATTCTCCTGGTATTTATGGTATTCATGGTTCTCCTGGTCTTCACGAATTTCCTTTATTTTCTTTAACAAACTTTCTTCATGTTCCTTATGAGCCATTTGACTTGTCATCTAGTATGTTGTAGAAAATACTTGTTTCGATGTTGATATCCTCACCTTTTGTACTATCTTGGGTTGATTCTCTTCATTAGTGGAACCAAATTCTACTTCTATAATTTTCTTTCTTGCCTTTCCTTTTCAATTTCTCCATCGAGACATTCTCATAAATTTGTGTCTCCTTTTTATTCTTTTTCTGATTGGCCCTAGTTGCTTTAACTATAGATTTATCATAAGTTTGAGAATATACTTCCTAAATTTTCTATTTTATTTGCACTTTAGTTTGTAAACCCTCATTATTTTTCTTCCGCTTATCCTTCTTTGTCGTAATAACTGATTTAGGGTTTACATGAATTCATTCTTCTTTTTCATAATATTCATTAAACAACTCCACTTCCTGAAATTGGTTCCTTGAAAGAAATTCATCCCAATTTTGATTCAATGTTTTCAACTTATCCAATACAATTAACTTGATGAGGGCATGGTGATCCATTTTTTTTTCTTTTTGTGGTGTATTTTTCCGCACAGTGGCAACCATCATTCTCAGACTCTTCAACAGATAAAAATGAATGTTCATTCTTTTTGTTTTATCCTTTATATACAACAACAAACATACATGATAGAGATAGATTAGACTATACCTACCCTATCATGTCAAATATTTATGTATGAAGAAAACTACATTATTCCATGGGTCATCGACCAACATTCTAGATACACCCTTCATCCAATTAGGGTTTTAGTGTGTCTTTCCTAAGAATTCCATCCAACCCTTTCCTTTTAATATTTGGTTCTTAAACCAATTTTCCCTTGTTCTTTCTAACCCTATGATTTCTGAGAGTAATTTCTCTGCCAAAGAGGTTATCACGTCTCAAACTATGGTTGTCCTTGCATCGATTTTTTTTGAAAAACACCTTTGTGACTGCTACATTATGACCTTCAAATATTTCAAACAATTGAAACAACCCCACCTTCTATAAATCTATTATTCAAGTCATAAATTCATCAAGAAGTGTTGTTCCTTTTGGTTCAAACCTAACCATGAAAGGAGGTTCCATTAATTCCCTTATCTGGTGAATATATTAGGTGATGGATTCTACTCTTGACTAAGTAGGAATATAAATTTTGGAGACAAGGAATTGAAATTTTTTAAAGTGATGGGGAAAATGCTGGAAAATGGATAAGGGACGGTTTAATAGAAGAAGTCACTTGTGTAGGGACTAGTTGAATGACATGGTTTGATCATTTTAATGGTTTCTTCATGTAGAAATGTTATTCCATATAGCATGAATTTTATCCTTTGTAATGATGATATATATGGTTTGGCATTGATTGGATAGACTATACATGCTCGATGGAAATTATCATGATTCCCGATAGAGGAGGTGGAAAAAATGGGCAAACATTTCGAATATACGAAATTAGATTATATATGCCATATAATCATAATGATTTCATTTTTTTTTGACGAAAATGATTTTATAAACTGGAATAACAATATGATATGACCTCAAAGAATCACCATTATAGTGAAGTGATTAGAGTGTTTCAATGTAATCATCTAAGGTAATTAAAGATTGCATAGTAATATAAGTTGTTTCATTGAGAATCAACCCTTAATTTTAATCAAGTAAATAAATGTTAAAGAACTAATACCTTGCATACCTATTACCTTTCTACTTGGATAATATGGTTCTAGAAATGGTTGCTTTAACCTGGCCGACTAATAATCATTATGTACTTTGTTGAAGTTATCTTCAATTTAGTTATTACAAGAAAATCATTATGCCTTTATTTTAAATGAATGAAGTTATTTTTATTTCCTGAGTTAACAATGTTCTCATGTTGTAATGATATGAAGTGTATGGTGTTTCTTATAGGATAAAAATAAAGAAATATTCTACTACTTAATTAAATAAATGATGTTTTTGTCTATACTAGCTGCTTTGATATTTATCGAAAGAAAATTGGCAGGAATGTTATACAATGCTAAACAAAATAAATATGCCTTCCAATTACCTGGTTTTCAAGCAAAGTTCTTTTTAAGATTCACCAAGAAAGTGGTTTTCACATTCTCAACCTTATTTTTATTTATTTTTTTAATTTTTGTTCAGATGCGCCAGAAACTAGTTTTCACATCTTGAACCTTATTATTTTTTCTTTTCTTTTCTTTTTATTTTTTATTTTAATTTTTAAGAAGGAAAAATTTAGTATGAAAGAGGAGTGGAAGAGTTATCCTCATTACTCAGGAATTCCATATCATATAGCTGAAGTAATCTGGAAACCAATTCATCTCTGGATGTTGGATTGTTGTAGAATCTTAGTCTATGACCATTGACCAAAAACGTAATTCCTAAACCATCAATGATTTTGATTCTCACAGAGTCATCCTCAAACATTGTATTAACTTCATAAGGGCATAACTAGTGGTTTTTAAACTTACCTTTAAAGTTTTTGAACTTTGAATTAAAAAAAATTCCCAATTATCGACTTTAAATTGCTTCCTTTTTGTAAATTTGTCCTGCCATTTTGCTCGCTCCTCTTGTACACAAATGGTTTTTGTAGTGCATCCTAGATAATTTCATATAGCTCATTTAATTGTATAACTCATTGTTTCCTATCTTATGACAAATTTAATCCTAATTCTGATGAAATTTTATAAGTTTTCACCTCAAATTCAATGGGTAAAAGTACCTACTTTCCATAAACTAAATCATAAGGTTTGAAACTTGTGGAAATTTTCCATGTAGTTATTTATTCCCAAAAGGATTTCAGGAGTTTTCTGCCCAATGTTCTTGATGACGATGAACTATTTTTATCAAAACCCTTCTAAAACCTTATTTGTTGATTCTACTTGGACATTATCCCATGGATGATACGACGTAGAATTATTGTGTCTGATTGTATATTGATGCACAATTCAATGAACTAATTTTGAGGTGAACTGCACCCCTGGTTAGTAACAATCTACATGGGTACTCCAAATTGAACCAAAATAACTTCAAAAATAAAATTTACTACTCACTACTTAGTGGCATGTTGTAGAGCTTTCACTTCTACCGATTTACTAACATAGTCCATGCAAACTAAAATGTACCATTTCCTTTTTGACAGTGTATTTATGGGCCCCAAAAAATATAAATCACATTTCTGAAATGGTTCTATGATGACCCGAGGATGAAGTGGAATCTCATTAGATGCAGTAGGACACCCCATCATTTGACAATTGTTACAACTCCTTATATATTATTTTGGAATCTTTAAAAATTGAGGGCCAATAGTATCCCAAGTGAAGGATCTTATAGGATGTCCATTTTTTGGAAACTTTCCCGCCACAAGG
This sequence comes from Picea glauca, assembly GCA_000966675.3. Classification (NCBI taxonomy): domain Eukaryota; kingdom Viridiplantae; phylum Streptophyta; class Pinopsida; order Pinales; family Pinaceae; genus Picea; species Picea glauca. Next base: position 91,951 of record JZKD02S0760547.1, read on the forward strand.
ATCATCATGACAAGCCTTCAAAATGTAAAACATTTCATCCTCTATAAAAAATTGAAAGATGATAAAATCTTCTTCTATGTAGAATAGGTCTTCTCCAATCCAACAATATTTAACACTTTGACAAATAACCTTTTGTTTTTATTTTTTTGAAAAGTACGGTGGAAATTTCCCTATAGAAAAATAACTTGCAATTCCAGCAAACCATGGATTCTTAACAAAACCTGCAAATAAATTTTCATTAGGAAATCTATCAATTACAGGAAAGGTCCTACTAGGATTATTGATTCGAGAAAGGAAATTTGCTACCATATTTTCCCTTCCTAGCTTGTCTAACACTGTGATATTGAATTACTGCAACAAAAGAATCCATCTTGTTATCCTTCCATTAGTTATGGGTTTATTCATAAGGTGCCTGATGGTGGAATGGTCTGTGTTCACAAAAATATCATATCTTGTAATGAATGCCAAATTTATTTTATTGCATAGATAACTGCCAAAAACTCTTTTTCAGTAAAAATATAATTTAGTTCAACATGAGTTAGGCTTTTGCTGACAAAATAAATTGAAAAATGTTGTTGGTTTTCATTCTGTCACAAAACTGCTGCTATTGTTGTCTCATAGGAATCTGTATATATATAAAAACGAAATGTCCAATTGGGGCCTCTCAATACTGGAGTTGTAGAATTTTTTTCTTTTAATGCATTAAAGGAAACCTGGTAGTTGGTATCCTAGTAAAATTAAACATCTTTTGCTAATAAATTGAATAAGGGAGATGCAAGTTTAGTGAAATTTATGATGAATCATCTATAGTACCCTGCATGATCAAGGAATCTCGTCACATACTTTTGAGTGGATGTAGAAGGTAAATTGACAATAACCTTAATCTTTGTTGGATCTACCTTAATACCTGCAACTAAAATACGATGACCAAGAACAATACCTTCAATACGCATCATAAAACATTTTCCATTCCTTAGAGCAAGGTGCGTTTCTTGGAATCTATTTAAAACTTTTCTAGGTTCTTTAAATCCCCCTCAAAAGTATCTCCATAAATTGAAAAGTAATCCATATACACAACTACAACCATCTACCAAACCAACAAAAATGGCCAAGATTTCCCTTTGAAAGGTGGCTGGTGGATAACAACATTCAAAGGGAAATCCCTTGTAGGCATAGGTCCACCAAGGACAAGTGAATGCCATTTTTTCTTGATCTTCAATTGCTATTCTTATTTGTTTATAGCCACTGAAACCATCGAGGAAGGAAAAATATTTCTTTCCAACCAATGTGTTAAGGACTTGGTCGATGAAATGTAGAGTGAAGTGATATTTTAATGTGGCCTTGTTGAGTTCTCGGTAGTCTACACATACCTACCATTTATTACTTTCTTGGGAACTATAACCAAGGGTGAAACCCATTCATTGTATGAGAGAGGGAAAATGAATTCGACATCTACTATTTTTTGTAGCTCCTCTTTTACAATATTTTTTAAGATTGAATTAATTCGTTTTTGCAATTTTTGCACCGGTTTAACATTTTCCTTGATGTATATGTGGTGATTGAAAGTATCTGGATGAATAATTTTCATGTCATTGTATTCCCAAGAAAAGGATTTAGAATATTTCTGCAATACATAAATTAAATGTTTTTGTTCTTATTCATTAAGACCGACATTAATGTTTAGGTTATTTTCAGGAAAAATTTCAATTAATTTATTACAAGAATTAGATACAATATTTACAAGAAACATAGAATAATAAAACAATGTCAATATTTCGATGGTACAAGTTTCCTGAAAATGTTGTCCTAATAGAAAATCAACAGAAATTTTCTCAGAATTCATTGTAGAATTTTTTTCAATATTTGATGATGAAGTTTGTTCAGATTTTGGTTCAAAATTTGATGATGTCTTCCCACTAAAATATAGAGGATAATCGGGATAAGATACGTAATGATTGAAGTTATTGTCATCTATATTTTCTTTGATATTCAAAGCTTGAACAATTGCTAAAATAGGTTGGATTATTTCATTTTCTATATTTGTGTCCTCGATCCATTTAAATTGTTCCAACTCATTGACTAATTTATCTAGGGGGTAGAGTTTAATCTGTTTTAACTCAGAACCATTTGTGATTTTTGTGCTTCCTAAATGAAAATCAATGTAAGTTTCAACTATTTCCAACCATGTTCTACCCAGTATCAATGAATGTCCTCCTAGGCTAGACTTTTTTTGGAGAATTATAAACTCGACTGGGTAATTCTAGGAATCAAGTGAAATAATAACAGATGCATGTCATATTTCGGTCATATTTCAGCTACAGGTATTAAGGTAGATCCGAAAAAGATACTTTATGATTTCTTACAAAATCACTATTTCTGGGTCAACTAGGTTCTGAAACCATAAAGATGTATTTCTAAATGTGATTAAAAGGTTGGCTCGAGAAAAACTCAATCTATCCACTACTAAAATGAAATGTGCAAATAAGAAAGTTACAGACTTAATTTAAGTATATTTTGTGACAATAGTTGGTATAACCCAGTGGATGGCATAGAATTCAATTGTTCAACTGTCTTTACATCATCATCCTAAACAATTACTCACCATACACAAAGAAACATGGTCTTTGATCTAAATTTATTTATCTATAATGTTGTTCCTCAGATTTATTCTAGGATCATAAAAAAATGTCAGGAATCCAAATTTATGATATTTCATTTTAAAGCGATTTTCTACCTTCATCTTAGAATAAGAATTCAAAACTCTAATAATTTAGAAACACAGAGGTAGTATCTCTTCCTTTAATTTTTTATCAATAATCATGTGATGGAAATAAGAATTATAGAAAAAAAAATTGACAAACAAAGCAAGGTATCCAATGCTGATAAATCTTACCTTATTTGCCATAGTATAAATATGAAATGTATGTATAGAACATGAATAAATATGTGAACAACTATACAAATACAGGTCTTATTCCACTCATAGTGAAATAGATGAAAATTTATACCTAAACTGACGTTTATTAAGTGAACTGTAGTAGATGTATTACTAAATTGCAGTCATTCATTCCTTAAACACCATAGCATGAAGAAGATGAATTATAATAAAGAAAGTAGCAACTCATAGAAAAGACATAACTCAAAGAAATGAGAAGTGGAATATCTGTCTTCCTGTAGAAATTTCTATTAAAATGTCTCTCTTTATATTAGACCAAAAAAATCCATTTTCATGTCTCAAATGTATTTATTTATACAATTTTGTCTTAGCGAAAATCGGTTAGACTTCCACACTTCTAGATCCTAAAATAGAAGAAAATATTTTAAATACTAAACTAACTGAATATTACAAAATATTTGAACATCTGTCATGTTTCTGGAAACCTCATCACTTGTTGGTTGCTTGAAGGATTATCTCCTCATTTTTTTTTCGTAGATGCAACTGTCTTATGTTGATCCTTGTATTGAGTGTGCAAATTTAATAATGCAACTACGAACTTTAGGGGCTCTATATTAACATTCAAATCAAAGTTAAAATTGTTTCTATGTACCAATGGTAAATTATTTTGAACTCCAACTCTAGCTTGCTGAGTAATTTGAAACTATAAATTGTTCTTAACCAGGAAATGATTTAAAATCTGCAAGTTAACTTGATTCATTTGTTGAATAATAGTTTTATCTTTTTTATCTTCTCTTCTTCTCTTCTTATTTTTTATCATTTACATTAATAGTCTAGATTATGGAATGAACATCACCAAGTCCAATTTCATCCATATATACATATACAATGGATAAATAATTTAAACAAGCTGCTTTGGTTTCTTTGGCCAATATTTTACTTTATTCCACGTTATTTTCCCAAGTTTTTATTTCCATTTCACTCTTTAGTTGTTCAAATTTTGTAAACTGAGTACTTCCCGATACATTTAGACTTTGATTCCACATCATCAAATCCTGAAACTTACATCCTATATTGAACAACTCTTTTTCTTTATCAACAATGATTTGTAATGAATAATTGATGATAAGATATTGTTTTTGAATACTTTCCAAACTTTCACATAAATTATATTGGGTGGAATGTAATCCATCATTAATTTCTAGGGTGTGTTTCTTAAAAAGAGGAATATCAACAATTTCACTTTCAACCTTTTTGAATTCAGATCTTAAATGAACTATTAATGCATCTTTCTAAGAAAGAGTATTCTTACTCATTTGTTTCTCTTGAAGACTTGTTCTCAGTTTCTCTTCTAGTTGTTTGATCTGTTGATGATAACTTTGTATGACCTGATATAGTTCAAAATTAACTTGTTCTCCAATAATCTACTCTGTTTGTTTCAAATCATTTTTTAATTTCTCAATTAAAAGATCTTTTTGATCAATCTTTTCTCTTAAATTTTCCACTGACCACAAGTTTTCTACTGTAAAATATGCCAAAGAATCAACTACCTGTTTTGATAATTTAGGGTCACTCTGTCCTTGACCATCAAATATCATCCTTTGTATTTTTGTGATTACTCCTTTCTTTTGAATCTCTCTATGCCTAATATATTTCCTTTTTTTTCTAAAGAAGAACTCTGATGATGGAATTTATTCTGGCTCAATAGGTATCAAATATTCAACATTTACTACCTCTGTACCATGTATCTCAAATCTTGATGCAAAAAGAGTTAAGGAAGTAATGGGAGATGAAAGTGCAGTAGAGTCTCCTTTATTAGTACTATCTTTTAAGAGAGTTTCAATATTTTAAGTAATCTGAGGGAACATATATCCATGCTTCGTAAATGCTTCAAACATTGCTAATGTTTCTTGTAAAATATTACCTTGTAGAGTTGGTTCCTTCACTGTTGTATCTTTTGATGACGTCTCTGGTGTTTTATTAATTTTTTTGGTTTGACCTCAAACAAATCATGTTTCTTAGGGTTAGATGATGGTAACACTTATGAATATGGATTTCCATTATGAGTAAGACTTTTCTTCGCTTGTAAAATCTTTGGTAGACAACTTCTCCTATGTTTTTTTAAAATTAAGAAACTTTGATTTTTCTTTGTCAATAAGATTCTGGATCCTGGATGGAACTTCATCATATAATTTTACTCCTTTGAAAATATCATCAAGTGGAGAATCTTCATGAAAGTACTTTTTCATACCAAACTGATCCAAATGATTTTCGACCACCTTATGTGGATCATGTATTTTGAATTCAATAGAAGGTAGTGCAATATCTTCTAAGGCTAAAACTTAAACCTTAGCATGTCTTAAATCTAATAAGGAATATTCACCAACTTGTATGGGAAAAGTTGGCCATACCCTCTTCTGTGTTACCTTCAATTCTTTAGTTATGCCCACATAAGCTGTTTGGTATGCCACTTCCCTGTAAATGATCCTATTTGTAAAAAATCTTGGCAAATCATGAGAAGATGCAAAGCATCCATAAAATATGATATAGGAAAAACTCTCCTCAATATACCAGTCTGCAATTGTACCTACATTTACCATAATATGTTGAAAGATCCTAGGATGATAACATTATGGAAAATTTCATAAAAAAAATCTTTTTCATTTTCTTCCCACATTTTAGAATGATAGATATCTATTGTCTCAAATGTTTTTGGACTCCAACTCCAATTTATCAATGGGAAAGGAGTTTTAAAACGTATGGAATCCATAATATATCCTGAGATATAAAAATGAGTTGGTTCACCTTTAGACCTATGAGTTGTAAAAACCCTTATTTGTTTGACCAGGTTATCAAAAAAAAACTTTCCCAAATTAAAAGTGAAACCATCTGCAACTTCATGAATAATAGGGACCCAATCCACTGTGAAATGTGCATGGTTTTTATTCCATACAGCGTACAAAGCATCATACCTATGTACATAATATTTGCATCACAAGAAGTTATATAATATACACCATGATTATCTGCTTTAAATTTGTTTTCATTTCCCCACCAAGTTTTAACTATATCATGGACACTCATGTCATAATATACACATTCCTCTTTCTCAAACTTCTTTACAAATTCTACATTGTAAACATATTTGGGATTACTATACAATTTATACATTACTTGGATATTTTCTAGTCGAAACGAGCCAAAAGTAGTCCTTTGATGGTTGTATATGGCCTTAGTTGGTATAACCACATGCTCTAGATCCAAATGTATCATGTTTGTGTAGGGAAGTAACTTTGGTTGTGATGCAACCTTATGTAATTCTGATTGGGTGACCTCCTTGAGATTTTTTATATTTAGAACATATTCCTCCTCACTTTCATCATTAAAAACTATGGATTTCTCTTCCTCAAGAATTTCGTAAACTTGTGCCCAAGATTTGATGATTCCTATTAAACAAGAAATAGTATCTGAAAACATATCAAAATTTTGGTTTAGCTTCTCTACAGAATGGTCTTGGACCTTCTTTTCCTATCCCTTTCAAATCACCATGATTTCTTGTTGATAATATTCACTCATGTAAGAAAAATAATTCTTGTGAATGCAAAATGAAGAGACAAGTTGGAGTTCTGAATGAAAATAAAAAAAAGATGTAGAGTTAAAATCTTTTACCAAATCATAATTAAACACACCATCAATTCTACATTTAATATATCTCATTTGAATGACAAGGTCATAATGCTAAAAACGTGGTAATTTATTACATGATGGAGGAAATATTCCCATGAATATCTAACCCTAATCATGTTTAATTATTGTTAATAATCTGGATTAGAAAGAATATGTACTCTGACACTTTCACACTTCGGGGCTATTGAATAAATAATGTTAAAATTATTCTGAAGGTAGGAATAGAAAAGTGATTACTTACCCTTAATCAAGATTTATTTGTTCTTACTTAACCTTTAATCTTCAACACTTCGACACTTCGAAACTTCTTGGACTCATTGATAATATGATATCCTAGAATATAATCTTCCAGAGTGATGTGGTAGGATGATGTCACATGTGATGACATGTCGTGAGAACATGGGTGACACATGCCATCTTGAAATGTGTTACTTATGTGTCCTAAAATGCCTAAAATAAGTTCCATGTGTCTCCATGTGTAACGAATGATAGGTGGCATAGGACACATCAGATAAGTAATTCCCCTTATGAATGTGTCTTTCATAAATTCGGGGCTCTAGAGTATCATGACTTCGGGACTAAAAGGTTCAACATTTATCTTGAAATCCCGAAGCGCTAAGTCGTGAAAAAAAATTTAAGGGAGAGGATATAATGTTGGATTGATTTCGGTCTTTGGGAATTTAGGGATTCAGGAAAAATTAAAACAAAATCTTTGAATAACACCAAAAAAAGAAGTCTCAAAATCGAACCACGAACAAGAATACTGCATGAATTAAACATTGTGCAACTCTGTATCCTTGAAATCCCATGAATCATCGATGTTAATACACGCCAGGAATGATGGTTTAGGATGGATTCTCCCTTTCGAAACATAAACAATGAATTTTATTAGTGTTTAAAATAAACATTCTAAAGAGAAAATTTATTGATTAATTAACAAAAATAGGAACAATTTAAGAAGGGATTCAAAATTTGAATCTTTATTTCATATTTTGAATTATGTTCTAACATATAGGAAGTTACAATGAATCACATGAAATAGTAATAAGTATGAAAGAAACTAAGAGGAAGTACTCTTACACACACACACACACACACACACACACACAACTTAAATATATAAAAAGAAAAACATATGCCGGAGCCCTCCTAGATATGCTGTCAATTAAACTCAGAACATAAAGAGAACTTCAATTCATAAGATAACTCAAAAATTCCTTATATTGAATGTAAGGAAAATATGAACAATTCCAATATATGTTCATTTTCATAACCATATTCTCACTAACTCCCTACGCTTTTCTTCTCATATTTTATATTTATTACAAGGAAATTGAGTATTCCTCAATACACTTTGTTTTCAAAAACAAATTACTTGAAAAATGGCTTAGATATCAATTATAACATTGGACATGGGTTTTACTTGATCTTCTAGATCAGGTCCTTGATTTTTTGATAATTTGATCCTCGTTCCTCACTTATGGCATTGAATCCCCAATTATATGAGTGAACTATGGATTTCTTGTAATAACTTCCCATGTATTTCTTGTAATAACTACCTGCAGATTTCCTATAATAACTGCCTACAAATTTCCTGTAATAACTGGCTATGGAATTTGACTATCGTTGACCTTCATATGTTGAATCTCCTGGGGATGAAAATATAGATAAATAACGAGACATATGGAGTTATATGCAGTTTGCAGTAAGAATAGTCACATAAATACATGGGTTTCCTTAAGGAAAGTCACATACATGCCTGAGTTTCAATAGTGACAAATGTGTACATGATCGTAAAGGTCAGTACAAGAGTAGTTTTAGTAGCAGGTTATTTCTAGGGTAGATTAATATAAGGGATGGAAATAACAAGTCTGAGAGTTGAATACATATTGGATGGAGCATCCAACATCTTCGTATCCTAGAAATAAAGAGTTGCTTTGTTCTCGAAGGAATATTACTTTTGGGAGATAGTGGACAATTTAGTTGTTCCACCAATAGATCCATAAGATTTGGATGCTGGAAAGAAGAAGGAGATCAAAATTGAGAGAGTAATATTGGATTCAGTTAAGGATCATCTAATTCCTCACTTATCTAAGAAGAAGACAACCAAATATATGTTTGATGCCCTGGCAGGATTATTCGAGAGCATTAACATGAATACGAATATGGTCTTAATAAATAAACTCATATCTATGTAGATGTCTAGATATGATAGTGTTACAAACTACTTCATGAGGATCACTTAGGAATGTTATCAACTTGTAGCTATATGGGAGAAAATGGATGACGTAGACCGCATTAATGTGGCATTGAATGGTTTTCTCAAGTATTTGGAACCATTTTTCAAGGGAGTTTGTTCTCGGGAAAAACTCCCAGATTGGTAGAGGCTTTGGGATGATTGTATCTAGGAAGAGACTTGGGAGGAGTCAAAAGCTATAAAGCAGGGAAGTAGTGATGAAAAATTGTCCCTTGTCAGTAAGACAAGGAAAGGAAAAGAAAATTTTTCTAGTATGAAGGTTAACATTGATGAAGGAACATCACAGTTGGGGAAGAAGAAGGACTTGATTAAAATCAATTGCTTCTCATGTCATAAGAGTGAAAATTATGCATCTTGTTGGGTTGTTATATTCATTCTGGTGAAATTTGAGTCGATGTGGATTGAATTGTAGTGAAAGTCGAAGATCAAGTTGGATTCAATGGGAAAATTTGAATTCGAGGTGATCGATAACAAGTCGAAGAGTTAAAATGATGAGAGGTCAATAGAAGGTCTTTAATGCAGGAGCATCGTAAGCAGTCAAGAGAGAGTGGAGGCAAAGGACAGTTGGAAAGTGCAACATGCATTTTTTTCACGTTTTGAAATATTTTGAAAGTGTTGAAATAATGTAACTACGAAGAGAATTCTTATTATTATTGGATTAAATCCCCATTGTGGATTAATCATGTCATTATTATTATTGGATTAAATCCCCATTGTGGATTAATCATGTCATTATTATTATTATTG
>JZKD02S0760547.1:105890-127964 GCA_000966675.3 Picea glauca
CAGATGATGATAGCATTCTTTTGAGAATGATGATGCTGCTGATGAAGAAAACTTCTGATGACTCGTAAATGTGCTAGACAATTGTTCAAGATGATATTGACGATACTGTCCTCCATATGCCACTGATGATGCAGGCCTCTCTCACCTGATGCTGATGAAGAATACCCTTCTTGTTAAGGGGGAGTGTTGAAATAATGTAACTGTGAAGAGAATTCTTATTATTATTGGATTAAATCCCCATTGTGGATTAATCATGTCATTATTATTATTGGATTAAATCCCCATTGTGGATTAATCATGTCATTATTATTATTATTGTTATTAGATTAATCTCCATTGTGGATTAATCATGTCGGTAATTGAATAAGGACCAAATCCCCTTTTGCGGATTGGTCATCAGACAATTACAAAGTGCTAAATAAGAAGTCATCCCCAACAGTTATAATGGAAGGCCCAAAATTAATTAAAGGTGGGTTTACCCACACAGAGTGAGAGGTCGGCCCTGCTAGATGGTGACTCTTCACACGTGCCAGATTGATATAAATAAGAGGCTAGCACCTCACTTCTAATACACACTTCACTTGCTCATTATCTTATGAGGCAAGCTGCAATTGGAAGTTGGAGAGAGGAGAAGAAGGGTGGTGCATCTCTTGGGGAGGACTTTCTGTATTGGTTTGAGTTATATCTTGAACATTGTATAAGACATTTATGATAAGGAAGTTTTTGTTGGGTTTTCTTCCCCTAGAGGGTTTCCCAGGATGAATGTTCAATCTCTTGTGAATGTGTATTTCTCAGTGATCTTGTTCTTATTATGCTCTTATCTAATGAAATGCAAAGAACTATAATAATGGCATAAACATTAACATAAAGTTTAAGGGAGCGGATATTAATGTAATAGTTAAGAAGATGGCGTACTTGCATTTATATCTTGGAGGTTGTAAATAGATCTTGAGCGATTGATCTCATCTGTAAAACATTAAGGAATTTATGTGTAATGAATGAAAGTAGGTAGATTTAAATTATAGATTAGACAATTTAGAGAGCAGGAGGGAAAACAGATATAGACACCCTCGCCTTTGTGTCATAAGGTTAGTTGTATCATTAGAACATTAGCATAGCATAGAAGAAGATAGCTGCAGAGAGAGAGATGTAGAAAAGTCCATGTATAGGAGCTTTGAATTAATATATGAATCTTTGAATCAGATTTCATGGCGTTATGATGTCTTCTGTTTATACATGGTGAATGGTATGCTCACAGTTGTTTTCTTCTCTCTGTTATGCATTTTCTTTAATACTGTGTGTATGTATGATTTCTTTGTGAATGTTTGAAGTCCGAGAGAGAAGGAGAATGAGTTTCAATTGTTTCTTTTCCTAAGTGAGAGTTCCTGCAAGGAGTGCAATGAAACGTCCACAAGGAGTGTGTTGACGAAGGTTAAGATTTTATCTCTGAAAGTTCAGGAGGGATACCATTGTTCTCATTCCAGCAGAAGAGTAAGCAAATCATAGAAGTCGTGCAAGGTGTGCGCATGCTAGTTGAAAGATTAGAACTTATCAATCAAGGGAAGAGTTGAAGGATTGTTGTTGCAGGGAGTGCATAGAGTCGAAATATCAAATACCCAGGAGTATTTGAAGTTTGCCGCAACGAGTGCGAGCAGGAACCCTTTTGGAGATTTGATTTTGGAGTGAAAGCTTGAGGAGGAATAGTACCTTTGAAGTATTCAAAGGGAGACAGGATAGAATTTATCTCATCGAAAGTAAAGCTCAAGAGGGAGGACATTGATTCATCTTGTAGAAGTCATTGAGGAAGAAATTGAATGGTCATAATTATCCGTGGAGAATTCACGAAACCACGAGGATTGTAGGATCCAAAGAAGTTGTAGGGTGGTTAGAGGTGGGCGAAATCATCACTCTAGGACCCAGATTCAATGTCGACCACTGATCATGATCTTTCTGAGCCGTCAGATCATTTTGGCATTTCGAGGATCCTGACGAAAAGGAGTTGAGCATAGTGGAATGAAAGTCCCGATGTCGCTATTTGCGATAGGAATTGGCGTGGAGTTTTGGGATTTCGACACTTCGGGTTTCAGGAAACAGAGGAGGTAGAGCTTTGGGATAGAGAGTCTTGAAAGCTGGAAAGGTTGGAATGACAGGTGGCAAGAATCCATGTCAGAGATAGAGGAAAGTGGAGAAGACATGTGGCGTGTTTGTCGCCAGGTGGAGTCAAGACTTCGTTGACTGTTTCGGGGTTTCATAGGTTGGAGAGATGGAAGTCTTGCATCATGATTTGTGAAGTTGCAAAGTCTGAAATTCTGAATTGGTGGAAAGTTCTAGGAGAAGCCAGCCTTTGCTGAATACATTTCGGTGAATTGGCATATCGGGTTTCGGCAATAGAGGGCCTAGAAACTTGACATCAAGGATCACGAAATTGTGAGATCCGAAGTTCTGAATAAGTGAAGGGAACGACACTATTGTGGTCAAGGAGATTTGGGTTAGCACCTGGTGTTTGTTCACGTAGGCTCAATTCATAAGGACCTGTGGATATGCCCTAAGTGTATGAGATATTCCTCAAGGGGAAATCAAATAGTCAACTAGACTCAAGGGAAAATTAGATTGATCCTCTGCGGACCTTGACCCGAGGGTTCGGGGGTCTTCATCATTTGGTATCAGAGCACATAAAAAATTCTTTTCTTTTTGTAGTATATAATAGAGAAACATTTTACAGCCATGCCGCTGAGAAGAAGAGACAAACCAATGCCTGATATAGTAGTGGAAAGGGAAATGCGTGAACTATGTGCCAGGCTTGATGCTATGGAGACAGGACAGAGGCGCACAATCGACACTAGGGATATCAGTGAGGTTGACAGTGAAAATGAACCTGGACACGAAGAAGAAGTTGCAGTCGAAGATGCTGTAGACGAATGCCTATTTAGGGCTGTTGCAAGGATAGGTGCCAGAGCAAAGATGGATATTCCCATGTATGAGGGAAACATGGATGTTGAAGAGATTCTAGATTGGATTAGAGATTTGGATAAATACTTCAACTATGAGGATGTCGAGGAGGATAGGAAGGTCAAACATGTTGTCACTAGACTTAAGGGGCATGCAACATTATGATGGGATGAACTGCAGGCTGAAAGACACTGCAAAGGCAAGCAGAAAATCAAAAGCTAGGATAGAATGGCTGCAAAGATGAAATAAAAATTCATACCCAAGGATTATTAAATCACTATGTTTTGGAGGATGAAGAATTTGAGATAGAAGTTGATCTGAGTAAAAGAATACACTGAAGAATTCTACAAGAAAAACATCAGGGTAGGTCATCGAGAAAGCGATGATGAAAAGGTTTCCAAGTACATGAATGGCCTAATATATGACATTCAAGATGAGATGAGCATGATGATTATTCAAACTGTAGAATATTCTTATCAGATGGCTCTGAAAGTTGAAGAAAATCTAAGCCGAAAGCAAGGTCAAAGAGGCCGAGGTAGAATTCAATCCAGAGGCAAACCAATTGCCTAAGATAGAACTCAGAGAACTCAAGAAGAGGGGAAGAAACCTCAAACTCAGCATGAGAGAGGAGGAAGCTCATAGAGAGGGAAGTATGATGATAGAAATACTTTTCCTCGAGCTAGGGGAAGAGGAAGAGACCAAAGAGGTGAAGTGAAATGTTTTGTCTGTGGGAAAAACGAACATAAATCTTATGAGTGTCTAGACAAAAATAAAGAAGGTGGTGAGACTCATCTTGCCAAAGCACAAGGACGAAATGTTGAGGCAGAAGATGTTGAGGGTGGAAGATCCTTGATGATGAGGAAAGTTCTCTTAATGCCAGAGAAAGAGGCAGAGAACCCATCCCAAAGGAATAGTCTGTTTTAGACTTCTTGCAAGACCAAAGATAGGGTATGCAAAGTCATTGTGGAAAGCGATAGCAGAGACAATCTCGTTTCTACAGAGATGGTAGAAAAGTTGGAGCTGGAGAGTATCGTACATCCAAGCCCATACAGAGTTTCATGGCTACAAAAATGACATCAGGTAAATGTCACTAAACAATGTTTAGTTGAATTTAAAATAGTTGGATATAAGGATGAAATATTATGTGATGTCATTCCCATGGATGTTTGTCATCTATTGCTTGGTAGACCATGGCAATATGACAAAAATGTGGTTCATGATGGGAGAAAGAACACATACACCCTGGAGAAGAATGGGAGAACGCACATGTTGTTTCCGATTAAGGACAAAGAAGTGAAACTAGAAATGAGCAACACTGTACTTATCATGAATGGGAAGGAACTTCTTAAGGAGGTTAAGAAGAAGGAAGACACACAATTTATTATTGTTAGGAAGCCAAAAATTGTTTTGACGAGTACAAGAGTGGATGATTTACCAGAGGAAATACAGAAGTTGCTGGAAGAGTTCGCTGATATAGTAGTGGACGAACTACCTTGTTCATTGCCACTGATCAGGAGTATAAGCCATCACGTTGATTTGATACCTGGATCCATCTTACCAAACAAAGTAGCGTACAGGTTGACACCACAAGAGAATGAATAAGTTAAGAGGAAAGTCTAGGATTTAATGGACAAAGGATTGATTAGAGAAATCTTGAGTCCATGCGCTGTTCCAACAGTGCTCAGCTCGAAGAAAGATGGAGGCTAGAGAATGTGTACAAATTCAATAGCAATCAATAAGATTACCATCATATACAGCTTTCCATTACCAAGGATGGATGACTTGATGGATTGCTTGAGTGGAGCAAGATTTTTTTCAAAAATTGATTTGAAAAGCGGATATCATCAGATTCATATGAGAGAAGGTGATGAATGGAAGACAACATTCGAGACGAATGAAGGGCTGTATGAATGGCTTGTTATGCCATTTGGATTAACAAATGCACCTAGTACTTTCATGAGATTGATGAATGAAGTCCTGAAGGATTTCATAGGGAAATTCGTCATCATATATCTTGATGATATATTGATTTTCAACAAGATAGAAGCAGAACACTTGAAGCATTTAGCTACAGTGATGAGGAGATTACAGCAAGAGAAGCTACTAATAAATGTGAAGAAAACATCATTTATGAGGACACAACTCATTTATTTGGGTTTTGTTATATCTGCGAATGAGTTAAAGATGGATCCAGATAAGGTAAATTCAATTAAGAATTGGCCATCGTTGAAAAGTGTGTTTGAAGTTCGAAGCTTCCATGGTTTATCTAGTTTCTACAGGAAATTCATCTGAAATTTCAGTGGGATTAGCACACCGATGATGGATACGGTGAAGAAAAGACATAAAGATTTTCATTGGACAGAGGAAGCAGAGAAGAGTTTCAATCTGCTGAAGAAGAAGATCACTGAGCAACCAATTTTGGTTTTGCCAGATTTTAGCAAGACATTCCAGGTCAAGTGTGACATGGGTGGGTTTGCAATTGGAGAAGTCTTGAGCCAAGACAATAGGTTGGTTGCATACTTCAACGAGAAATTGAATGAAGCAAGGATTAAATACTCAACATATGACAAATTTTTTTATGTTGTCATACAAGTGCTGAAGAAATGGAGACATTATTTGGTTCCTAAAGAGTTTGTTTTGTACAACGATAATCACGCTTTACAATTCGTGACTCAACAGGAGAAGTTGAACCAAAAACATGCTAAATGAGTTGAATACATGCATAATTTTACTTTTGTAATTAAACATATTTCTGGAATTGCTAACAAAGTTGTTGATGCTTTGAGCAGGAAATGTTTGCTTATGTAGGAATTTAGAGTCAAAACTTTGGGTTTTGATAATCTCAAAGAGATGTACAGGGATGAACTAGATTTTAAGGAAGCATATGAGGCATCTGAGAACCCAGTTCTCAGGGACATAACCCAATGGATTAAATATATGATCCAGGATGGATTATTATTCAGGGGCAATCAAATATGTATTCCAAAATGCTCCATGAGGGAGAATCTACTGAAGGAAAAACACAGTGGAGGATTGGCCAGACACTTTGGTCATGATAAGACGTTCTCAAAATTGAATAGCTCGTATTTTTGGCTAGGGATGAGGACAAATGTTAAGAGATTTGTGGACAGGTGTAAAATTTGTCATCACACTAAAGGAAGAAGGTAGAACATAGGGTTATATCAGCCATTACCCATACCAGAAAGGCCATGGGACATAGTGAGCATGGATTTCATATTGGGACTGCCAAGAACACAGAGAATCTATGATTCAATATTTGTGGTAGTGGATAGATTTTCAAAGATGTCACATTTTATACCATGCCAGAAAACCAGTGACACAACTCATATTGCGAACCTGTTTTTCAAAGAGGTCATTAGACTTCATGGCTTGCCAAGGAGTATAGTTTCTGATCAGACACAAATTCATTGGACATTTATGGAGGAATTTATGGAAGAAGCTGGGGACAAGTTTTTCATTTAGCTTAGTGTATCATCCTCAAACAGATGGGTAGACAGAAGTTGTCAATAGAAGCTTGGGAGATTTGCTGAGGAGCCTAGTGACTGATCACCACAGTCAATGGGATCACATTCTTCCACAAGCGGAATTTGCTTATAATGATTCAATCAATAGAAGCATAGGGCAGAGTCCATTCCAGATTGTATATGGAATGCATCCAAGGGGAGTTTCTAATTTGAAAGATTCAGAACAAGTTGAATTCAGGAGTGCTAGTGTAGAGGACATTTCAGAAGCAATGAAGGAGCTTCACAGCCAAGTCAAGGAGCGATTGCAGAATTCAAATCAAGACTACAAGCACAGAGTAGATCAACACAGGTGAGAACTTCAAATTGAAGTTGGTGATCTAGTTCTTGCACATCTGAGGAAGGAAAGGTTCCCAAGGGGAACATATAACAAACTGAAAATGAAAAAGATTGGACCATGCAAGGTTGTGAAGAAATTCGGGACAAACACATATGAGATTGAATTACCCGATCAAATCGAAATTTCACTGATATTCAATGTTGTGGATTTGTACCCTTATAGAGCCGAAGAAACAAGAGCAGAGGAGGAACAGATAGAGGTTCAGTGGACCAAAAAAATGCCTATAGTTGAAAATCCTTAGATAGAAATAATAATTGATAAGAGAGTCAGCAAGAAGACCAGGAGAAAAGAGTATTTTGAATACTTGGTCAAGTGGAAGGGACATCCAGTTGAAGATGCCAATTGGGAAGATGAAGCAGAAATTCAGAAGCATGGACAGACCGTGCAGGAGATCATGAACAGGAGATCATTAAATTTTTCAAGAGAGAGAGTATGATGCAAGAGCATTGTAAGCAGTCAAGTGAGCGTGGAGGCGAAGGACAACTGGAAAGCGCAACACACATTTTTTTTCACGTTTTGAAATATTTTGAAAGTTTAAGGGAGTGAATATTAATGTAATAGTTAAGAAGATGGTGTACTTGCATTTATATCTTGGAGGTTGTAAATATATCTTGAGCGATTGCTCTCATCTGTAAAACATTAAGTCATTTATGCGTAATGAATGAAAGTAGGTAGATTTAAATTATAGATTAGCCATTTTAGAGAGCAGGAGGGAAAATGGATATAGACACCCTCGCCTTTGTATCATAGAGTTAGTCATATCATTAGAACATTAGCATAGCACAAAAGAAGAGAGTTGGAGAGAGATAGCTGTAGAAAATTCCATGTACATGAGATTTGAATTAATATATGAAGCTTTGAATCATATTTCATGGTGTTATGATGTCTTCTGTTTATACATGGTGAATGGTATGCTCACAGTTGTTTTCTTCTCTCTGTTATGCATTTTCTTTAAGACCGTGTGTATGTATGATTTCATGTTGAATGTTTGAAGTTTGAGAGAGAAGGAGAATGAATTTCAATTGTTTCTCTTCTTGAGTGAGATTTCCTACAAGGAGTGTGTTGACGAAGGTTCATAGTTTATCTCTGAAAGATTAAGAGGGTTATTGTTGTTCTCATTCCAACAAAAGAGCAAGCAAAGAACAGAAGCCGTGCAAGGTGTGTGCAGGTTGGTTGAAAAATTAGAACTTATAAATCAAGGGAAGATTTGAAGGACTGCTATTGTAGGGAGTGCACAGAGTCAAAAGATCAAATACCCAGGAGTATTTGAAGTCTGTTGCAAGGAGTGCGAGCAGGAACCCTTTTGGAGATTTGAGTTTCCAAGTGAAAGATCGAGGAGGAATAGTACCTTTGAAGTATTCAAAGGGAGAAAGGATAGAAGTTATCTCGTCGAAAGTAAAGATCAGGAGGGAGGACACTGATTCATATCGTAGAAGCCATTGAGGAAGAAATTGAATGGTCAGAATTATCCATGGAGAATTCACAAAACCATGAGGACCGTAGGATCCAGAGAAGTTGCAGGGTGGTTAGAGGCAAGAGAACTCATCACTCTAGGACCCAGATTCAACATCGACCGTTGATCGTGATCTATTTGAGCCATCACATCATTTTGGCATTTTTGGGATCTCGATGACAAGGAGTTGAGCGCAATGGAACGAAAGTACCGAAGTCATGAGTCGCGATAGGAATTGGCGTGGAGTTTCAGGATTTCGGCACTTTGGGTGTCGAGAAATGGAGGAGGCAACACTTTGGGATCGAGAGTCTCGAAATTTGGAAAGGTTGGAAAGACAGGTGGCAAGAATCCGTGTTAGAGATAGAGGACAACAGAGAGGACAGGTGGTGTGTTTGTCGCCAGGCGGGGTCAAGACTTCATTGACTGTTTCGGGTTTTTGTAGGTTGGAGAGCTGGAAGTCTTGCATTACGATTCGCAAATTCGTGAAGTCCAAAATTTTGAATCGGCGGAAAGTTCTGGGAGAAGCCATCCTTTGCTGAATACATTTTGGTGAATTGGCATTTCGGGTTTCGACAGTAGAGGGTCGAGAAAATCAACATCAAGGATCGCGAAATTGCGAGATCCAAAGTCCCGAATAAGTGAAGGGTGTGACGCTATTCTGTTCAAAGAGATTTGGGTTGGTGCCTGGTGTTTGTTCAGGTAGGCTCAATTCATAAGGACCTGTGGATACACCGTGAGTGTATGAGATATTCCTCGAGGGGAAATCAACGAGTCAACTAGACTCAAGGGTAGATTAGATCGATCCTGCGTGGACCTAGACCTGAGGGTTCAGGGGTCTGCGTCAGTCTTATGGAAACTGAATGAAGGAAAAATTAAAGTTGACTGGTAATCCAACTTAGTATTCAACTGTAATAGAATCTCTAGATTCACAGGATTTGTAGATGATGATCTATGTGGATATGTAACCATTTTTTGGGTGCTTTTATTTAGGGTTTTTCCTATTGCAAAGCCTATAAATAGGCATGTTGTATTCAGATTGAGTTGATCTTCATGCTAATATTTAGCAGTAGCTTGTTGGTCATGTATATGTAAGATGAATTGTGATGAAAGAGCATCGCTCCCACTCAGTGACAAGTCAACAACAAACGTAGTAATGCATGAGGGATGGATCATATCCCGAAGAGAGAGGGAACAACCCTTCTCAATTTGTTTTAAAATTTTCTCATTTAATGTAATTAAATGTTGGGAGGATCAAGAAGCCAAATATCCATTGTATGAGTCAAGATTGTATGTAAATATCCTTTAATGGATGACAGGTAGATGAATCCAGATACAATCTGGATGAGTTGTAAATTAAATGTAATTTAATGTAGTAGGTGAGGAAGGCTCGAGAAGCCCTTATTTTGTATTAGAATCAATGTATTGAGATAATAATTTTAGGTATTCTCTCTAGATAGATTAGGATATTTTTGGTGAGGAGGAGAGGAGAAGAACTGAGACTATGTTGCAGTATAGTCTTGTAAACACTGTAAACATTGTAAAAGGAATTCAATTTTAATAGAAAAGTAGATTTTTCTACATATGTATCTCTATCTGTATTATCTGTGGGATTGAGTATTTTTTTTATGAGTGTTTACTAAATGTTTGTGAATACATGAATGTTCCTCTTGGCAGGAATATATAGAATTCCCTATCTGTGTGGATTTTTGAGTGTTTTGGGTTCTCAAGGTTGTGCAAGGAGTGCACATCAGAGTTATTGGAGAACTGTGGAAAATCCAACACAGGGAGTGTGAAAGAAACCAGTTTTGAGTTTGGGACAAGCGTGCCAAGTGGACACACTAGAACTAATTAAGCCCAGAACGGATAGTGCAAGTTTGCATAGAGTGAATGCAATGAGTGTGCCTACACTCATAGTAGTGTAAAATCTCAAGGGAAGGCCAATGCAAGGAGTGCATGAAGCCAACACTTTGTTAAAGTGTTGGTAAATCTAAATATTAAGAGCACAAAGTGCTAGGAGGGCACAAGGAGGTGTTTTAAGGAACAAAATGTCAAGAATTTTTTAATTTATGAGAAATTACAAGCTCAGGAGGGATAATAACCCAATGCAAGGAGTGTTCCAACACTTTATTTTAAGTGTTTGAGTGTTCAAAAAGGATAGTGCAAAGTCTACACAGAGAAAGTGCAAGGAGTGTGCAGACAGACCTTTAAAGAGTCCAAAGCTCAGGAGGAGTTCGTGCAAAGTGTGTGTTGGTTTTGGAGCCCGATTATCTTCCTAATTCAAATGTTTGTTTCAGTCGTGCTTGGACTCCATTCCCTAATGGGGGGGTATGGGGGGGATTTCCTCCCCACAACTGTCGCAGGGGGGGTCCAGGGGGGTGGAATTTTTTTTGCATCCCCCCTTGGTGGGGGATTTGGGGGAAGCACCCTCAAAGAAAAATTTGGGAAAAATTTCCTTGTAAAATATTGTAATTTCATAGTCAATCTAGATCGTTCATTATAAGGTCGTAGATATGATGATAGAAGTTATTTTAGTTTTTTGTTTCTTTAGAAGGAAACCCTCTTTTATGAGGGAATTGTATTACGACTATGTATTATTTTGAATAGTTTATTTTGAGAGAGGATATTATGAGAGAAAGAATAAGAAGTTACAACAAACATTTTGTATGTTGTATCTCTTCCTTTTGGTGGATAATAAAAAGGAAGGACCTGGATATTTATCTGGTGGATGTAGCCCACACTGGGTGAAACACGTATATTTGTATCTCTATTCTATTGTGTATATTTTGTGTTTTATTTCTGCATTTATTTTATTTTATTACTCCATGATCCTAATTTTCCATCAACTGGTATCAAAGTGAAAGGTAACTCGCATGAAAAGAGGGTTCTTGGTTCGAGTGAGAGAATTGCAAGAATATGGAAAGTTTAGGGTTGAAAATTTAAAATCCAAAACTACAAGTTATGGAAGATGCAGATGGAGTATTATTTATATCATAAGGATCTATTCCTACCATTGGGTGGAAAAACAAAGAAGCCAATGGCTATGAAGGACAAAGAATGGGAGTTTCTTGATAGAAAGGCACTAGAAAAAATATGGTTGAGCCTATCAGCGTCGGTGGATTTCAATATTTCAAAATAAAAAACAATGAAGGATATGATGGACACATTGGATAAATTGTACAAAAACCCTCGGCATCCAATAAGGTATTTCTAATGAAATTATTATTTAATATGAAGAAGTCAGAAGGTGGGTATTTTTTAGATCATTTAAATGAATTTAATATGATTACTAGTAATCTAATTTGTCTAAAAGTGGACTTTGATGATGAGGTTATGGCTCTTATAATCTTGTGCTCATTGCCAGAAAGTTGGAATGTCTTGGTCATGGTTGTAAGTAACTCTATCTTTGGTTCAAACACTCTAAAATTTGATGACGTTGTTAGTGTTATCCTTAGTGAGGAAATGTGACAGAAAAGCACATGTGAGACATCAGGTAATGTGTTAAACATGGAGAATAGGGGAAGAAAAAAGGATAGAGGAAAGGGCTCAGGGAACTACGAGAATTATAGGAAGGGTAGATCCAAATATAGACTAGGAAAGATAGAGTGTTGGAATTGTGGAAAGAAAGGACATCTAAAGAAAGACTTAAGAGCTCCAAAGAAACAAAGAGATGGAAATTAGGATAAAAATGAGGAAGCAAATCTAACAGGTGATGTGTTACAAGATGCTTTGATTCTTTCTGTAGATAATATTTATGAGTCTTGGGTAGTAGACTCAAAATATTCATTTCATGCCACACCACATAGGAAATGTTTCCTAGATTATGTTCAAGTTGATTTGGACATGCTCATTTGGGTGATGATGCACCATGAAAAATTGTTGGAATGGGTAAGGTACAAATAAATAAAAAGAATGGAAACCAATGGTTATTGAAAGAGGTAAGAAATTTACCATATCTAAGGGAAAGTCTAATTTCAACAGGGAAGTTTGCAAGTGAAGGTTTTATATCTATATTTGCAGATAAGGCATGGAAGGTCACGGAAAGATCATTAGTGATAGAAAAAGGAGAGAAGGTAGGTACATTTTATTTATGTACTAATAATATTGATTCTTCTATCTCTTTAGCTTCTAAAAGAGTGGATACAACATTGTGGAATCATAGGCTTGGACACATAAGTGAGAAGGGGATGTATATACTTCACAAAATAAATTTGTTTCCATATATTAAACAAATTGATTTGGATTTCTTTGAGCACTGTGTTTATGGAAAACATAAGAGAGTCATATTTCTCAGAGTTGGAAAGGTAAATAAGAATGGCAAGTTAGATCTTGTGCCTACATATGTATCGGGACCAACTCATGTATCATATCTTGGTTACTCTCATTATTATGTTAGTTTTATTGATGACACAACTAGAAAAAACTGGGTTTATTGCATTCGACAAAAATATGATGTTTTTGATACTTTTAAGAAATGGAAATATTTTGTTGAGAATGAGACAGGAAAAAGGTTAAGTGTCTCAGGTCATAAAATGGAGGTGAATATTGTAGCAAGGAATTTGATGATTATTGTTAATACCATGGGATTCATAGAGAGAAGACAATTCTAGGAACACCAAAAGGAAATGGTGTGTTAGAAAGGATGAACAGGACCATCATGGAACGTGCAAGGAGTATGAGATTGCATGCAGGGTTTCTGTTACAATTTTGGGCAGATGTTGTAGATATTGTTCTTTACTTGATAAACATAGGACCTTCAAGTTCTTTGGATGGTGGAATTCTAGAGGAGGTATGGATAGGTAAAAAGGTAAGCTATTCATTTCTGAAGACTTTTGGTTGTGAAGCATTTATCCATGTTGATAAATAAAATAAAACAAAGCTTGAATAAAAATACAAGAAGTGTACCTTTATTGGATATGGTGTTAATGCTTTCGGTTATTGATTATGGGATTATGAAAATCATAAAATAATTAGGAGTAGAGATGTCATATTCAATGAGAAGGTCATGTATAAATATCAATTGCAGGGAAGGAAATAGGAATATGAAAAACTAGAATACACAGTGCTTGTTGAGATCAATGAAAAATAAATTCCAAAGGTACCATAAAATCAAAATCTACAAAAACAAGAGAAACAAGTACCTTAAACTCCTGAAAATCTTGTTAGAATATCTACCATTTTATGTTGACCCCTTGAACGATACTCTCCTTCATTTTATTATTTATTGTTTACTAAGTCTTGTGAACTAGAGTGTTATGAAGGGGCAATGCAGGTAGACACCAAAAATAAGTGGGAGAAAGGCATGAAAGAGGAAATGGACTCCTTGGTAAATAACCAGACTTGCGACTTGGTTCAGTTGCATGAAGGAAGAAGAGAATTCCAGAATAAATGGGTTTACAAGTTGAAGGAAGAAGATGCAGGAAAAAAATTGTACAAGACTAGACTTGTTGTAAAGGGGTTTGCACAAAAGAAAGGTATAGATTTTAATGAAATATTTTTTCTTGTTGTTAATATGACTTTAATTAGGACTATTTTAAGTCTCATGGAAATACAATATTTTCATCTTGAACATTTAGATGTAAAAACAACTTTTCTTCATGGGGATTTGGAGGAAGATATTTATATGCAATAGCCACAGGGGTACGAGGTGAAAGGAAAGGATAATTTGGTATGTAGGTTGAGTAAGAGATTTTATGGCCTAAAGCAAGCTCCAAATTAATGGTATTTGAATTTTGACAAGTTTATGACAACACAAGGTTATAGTAGATGTCATTCTGATCATTGTGTTTATTTCAAAAGGCTAGAAAATGGAAGCTATATTACATTGCTATTCAATGTAGATGACATGCTTGTTGCACGGTCTAATATGCATGATATAAATGTTATCAATAAGAAATTAGATAATTCATTTGATATGAAGGATTTGGGTTTTGCAAAGAAAATCCTTGGTATGAAAATAACAAGAGATAGGAAAAATCACAAATTGACATTGTCTCAGGGTGAGTACATAGAGAAGGTGTTGGAGTGGTTTAGAATGCAGAATGAAAAACCAGTTAGTATACCTTTGGCCATACATTTAAAATTAGCTATGTAAATGTATCCCAAGACATAGGAAGATATAGAATACATGTCTAGAGTCCCTTATTCATCAGTAGTTGGCAACTTGATGTATGTGATCGTTTGCACAAGACCAGATATTACACATGTAGCGGGAGTTTTGAGCAAGTATATAAACAATATAGGTAAAGAACATTGGGAGGAAGTAAAGTGGATTATTAGGTATTTGAGAGGTACTTCTACTCATGAATTATGTTTTGGAGGTTCTCACACTGTTCTATAGGGATATGTTGATTTAGATATGGTAGGTGATAAACATAGAAGGGGGAGCACCACAGGGTATGTTTTTACTATAGGTGAAACAACAATAAGTTGGATTTCAAAAATGCAAAAGGTTGTTTCACTTTAAACAATGAAAGCATAGTATGTTTCTACTACATAGGCTAGTAAATAAATGATTTGGTTATAGAGGTTTAAGGAGGAATTGAGAAAGAAGCAGGAGAATAGAAGGTTGTACTGTGATAGAAAGAGTGAAATTCATCTTGTAAATAACTCAAACTTCCACTCTAAGACTAATCATATCCAAATCAGGTGCCATTTCATATGATCCGTCTTGGAAGAGATCCATCTTGGAAGATGGACATTTGAAATTGGAAATAATACATGCTAGCCAGAATCCTGCAAACATGTTAACAAAGGGAGTAACCAGGGAAAAATTGAGTTCTTGCTCAGTTTTAGTTGGCCTTCAAACATGCAGGTGAAGATGATAAATTTTCCAGTTCCAAGGTCGATAATATTCCAAGATGTACAACAACAATGGAGTTGTTGTGATTAGTCTCCAAGTGGGATATTGTTGGTTGTGGAGCCTGGTTATCTTTATGATTCAGATGTTTGTTTCAACCATGCTTGGAATTCATTCCCTAACATGGGGTGAGGGGGTATCCCCCCCCCACAAATTTTGTTATAGGGGTCTAGGGGAGGTGACAACAATTTTTTTATCCCCCCTTGGTGGGGGATTCAGGGGAAACACCCTCGAAGCGAAATTTTGGAAAAATGACCTTGTAAAATATTGTAATTTCAAATTCAATATAAACTATTAATTATAAGGTCGTAGATCTGATGGTAGAAGTTGTTTTGGGGTTTTTTTCCCTAGAAGGAAACCCTTTTTTATGAGGGAATTGTATTGAGGCTATGTATTATTGTGAATATTGTATTCTGAGAGAGGAGACTATGAGAGAAACAAGACAAAGTTACAACAGGCATGTTGTAGGTTGTATCTGTTCATTTTGCTGGATAATAAAAAGGAAGGACTTGAAAATTTATCTGGTGGACGTAGCCCACACTGGGTGAACCATGTATATCTGTGTCTCTATTGTATTGTGTATATTTTGTGTTTTATTCCCGCATTTGTTTTTTTTTTTTTTTCGTGATCCTGTTTTTCCAAGAGTGTGTGAAGAAGAGATACTTTTATAAGCTTGAGAGAAGAAAAGGAGGAGCACAAAGTGTGCGTAGGAGATCCTTTTGAAAGGGCCAAATATCAGAAGAGAAAGCATCACATAAGTTCCAAGGTGGGATATTAAGGATTGGAGAAATCCTTGTCAGAAGGAATGTATGGTCAAGATCCATTTGCATTAGGCTGAATTAATCTTGGTTATAGATCAAGATAGTTCATTCGGGTTTTGAGTAATCAGGGAGTTATTATGAACTCGAATATCAAGAGCTATTGATCATTGCAGATCAATCCTAGTTGTCTATCAGTGTAGTTCATTTAGGGTATTGAATTTTCATTGGGTTGTACAACCCCTAAATCTGAGAGCCATTGATATAGGGAGTGATAGATCTAATCACAACCATTGGTTGGGGCATTGAGTATTTTCCCTGAGATATAATCTAGGTCATTGATCAAAGTTGAAAATTCAGAGGAATATATTATGTTGGAGTTTCAGCATCTCGAAATTCAAGAGTCGTCGATTTGGTGGAGTCCATATTTAACAAGGACCATTGATCCTCAAATCCAAGGGAAGTGCTAATAGTCATCTGATTGTAGAGAAAACAAATATGACTGTTAAAAGGCCAAAGCAAGTGGAAGGACAGGATACGACCCGCATGTTCCAGTTAGACTGCTTCATGACTTTAATTAGAAGTGCTTGTAATGGGAATTTTTGAAGAGAAACTCTGAAGTAGAACCTTTTTGGCCAACACTTAGTTCTGGCCTATGGTCACATGCTATTCCATCGAGATAAAAAGGGATAGTGCCTATGGTTTTAGTCAAAGGAGAAAGGGGATTTTTTTAAAGTAACCAATGGGATTTTTTGGATCTTGCAACAAAATGAAAGGGTTTGTGTGTGTCAACGAAGGATGCAACAAGGATCTGAGAGCCATTTCGTCTCCTGTGTAAGATCTAGAGACCATGAGGTCATAGCGCATTTGCATCAAATTGGCTATTGGATTGTTCTTGTGCAAAGAAGAAAGGTATGGTTTTGATTATGTCTTAGGTGTGGACAAAGGTCATGCATGTAACCTTTTATTATGAATGAATAAGACAAAAAGAGAGAAAGAGGGTCAAGGAATGTTGGTTTCCCCATTTGGGTTTCCAAGGTAAAATATCTGTGTACTGTGTTTTTTCTTTGTCATTTATTTCTAGCTTAAATCTTTCTTCCTCTCTTCTGTTAGGTTTAGTCTAGAAGTGTAAATTTCCTAACATGTGGTATTAGAGCTTGGTTTAACAACCTTGTATTTGAGATAAAACCTAATTCTAGTAAGAGTTGAAAGTCAAATATCTTTATTGGTGTTCTTAAGGAATGACAAGTACCTCGAGAATAGAGATTGAAAAATTCAATCTCTAGAATTTTGAGCTTTGGAAGCTTAAAATTGGATATCTCCTTGGAATCTGTTTGTCCAGGTACCATTTTGACAGGTATTTTGAGGGAATAATAGGAGAAACTTGAGTGAAGGGAAAGCCGTATGACTCGACTATGTATTGTATATTTGATGTTGTTGAATGTCTCTAGTGAAGACTTAGCCAAGAAACTATGGGATAAGTTGGGAATTTTATACCAGTTGAAATCCATGGTAAATAAGTTTTTCCTTAGAAATAAATTGTATCTTCCGAGGATGATGTTGGGTGTTAGATTTGACTTCTTTTCCAACTCCAATTTCCTCCTTTTTTACCATGAAAACCGATAATTTTGCCTACTTTTACCTAGATTTGGGATAACAAGTGTAAATAATAAGTTGTTAATTGATATTAAATCTTGTTTTCTTCTGGTAAATAATGTTAAGAGCTATTTTGTACAGCCCCCAGGGGGGCAGCTCAATTGGCAAGTGCCATGAAAATGAAGTTCCATGAGGTTTCAAGTTCAACTCCCCCCAACTTACCTTGTGTGTCGCGTAAGGGGTGTCATGGGCACACCTGGAGGTTATAGTGGTAGCGGTTGGATAACACGGCCATGTGTAATGCGAGCACGTTCCCAACTAGTTGTTGATTCCTCCAGACATAAAAAATAAAAAATAAAAATAAAAAATAAAAACAAATAAATAAATAAATAAAAAATGGTAAGAGCTATTTTCCTTTGCAAAACTACCTACAATCTAGTTACTACAAGAATTTACTCTACTTCATGGGATATTACAAGAATTACAGGTTGACATATCTCCACTCGTTACAAGGGAGATTTTTCACTTGGAGATACTTCACCAATACCAAGAGATGGTGATTTATATATATTTCCATACCTAAGACATTCAACAACCAAAGGTCAACGATATTCAAATTCTATAGTTAGTTATTACAAGAAATCTGTAGGAAGTTATTATAGGAAATATGTTGGTAGTTATTACAGGAAACCGATGGGAAGTTATTACAGGAAATCCACATTTCACTCATAGAATTGGGGATTTGATTCCATAAGTGAGGAACGAGGATCAACCTATCAAAAAATCAAGGGCCCAATCCAGAATATCAAGGAACACCCATGTCCAACGCTATAATGGAGATCTAACCCATTTTTCATGTAATCCATTTTTGAAAACAAAGTGTATTGAGGAACACTCAATTTTCTCGTAATGAATATAAAATATGAGAAACAAATCATAGGGATTTAGTGATAATATGGTTATGAAATTGAACATATATTGGAATTGTTGATATTTTCCTTACATTCAATATAAGGAAATTCCGAGTTATCTTTTGTGCTGAAGTTCTCTTTTGTTTCTGATTTTAATTGAAAACATATCCAGGAGGGCCCCCTAGTATGTGTTGTTTTTATATTTAAGCAGTGTGTGTGTGTGTGTGTGTGTGTATGTGTGTGTGTGTGTAAATACTTCCTCTTATTTTCTTTCATACTCATTACTATTTCCTGTGATTCAATGTAACTTCATGCAGATGCATAAATTTAGTTCACAGACTATGGTGCTTTGTGTATGGTGAGTAATCATTTAGGATGGTCATGTAAAGGAAGTTTAACAATTGAATTCTCTTTCATCTACTACACTATACCAACAGTTATCACAAAATATACTTAAAATGATTCTGTAACTTTCTTATTTTCACATTTCATTTTAGTATTGGATAGATTTAGTTTTTCTCTAGCTAACCTTTTACTCACATTTAGAAATATTCCTTTATGGTTTCAGAACCTATTTGACCAAGACAAAGTGAGTTTGTAATAAAGAATACAATGACCTATTGTAATCTAATTCCCTACCATTTGATGGTCAAATCTAAGTGACTTAGAACATAAAAATTAATTTCTATCAATGAGTATGCGATTTTACTGTTTGATTTTTACTATAAATACTTAGATAGATTCAAGATCAATTATGCACATATGGTGTTAGTGTCTCATAAGTTTAATTACTTGTATTTATATGAGAATTATGAGGAATATAGATCACTAGTTCAACCCAACATTTTGGCATCGTTTTCGGGGAGGCACTGAAAGAATTCGTTTTGAAAGTTAATTTTTGTTGTTGTCTCCATTAGAGTATTTTCATCCTTTCCTTTTATCACAAGTTTTTGGAATTGTTCCTCGTATATTTTATATTTTATTTTTTAGTATTTTAATACATATAGGCCCAAGAGGAGTGCATGTGGTAAGACGAGAGGTAATAACCCATGCATTTACTTTAGTGAGTATGCATGAGTCCTAGTCATGTGTGGTTTGCATGAATAATCTAGTTAGATCTAGGGATAGTAAGTGTTCGATTACTAAGAGGGGGGGTGAACCAGTAATAGATATTTTTAATCCTTTTAACCATAGTATGTAAGTGTTATTTATCTTAATTATCAATATAACATTATCATTCAAAAAGTGCACAGTAAATAAACCATGAACAATGAACAACCATACACAAACATAGTACACCAATATTTTTATGTGGAAATCCAATGTGGGACAAAACCACAAAATTCTTTTTCTTATATGTATTTAAGAATTAAATTCATTGGAAGGACCAACTTCCTTTGTTCTATAGCTACAACTGGAAGGAGGCTCTGATCCCCTATATTTTCAGGATACAACTTGAGGAAATATCCATGATCCGTAGGATCTTTTAAATGACTATGGTTGAGTTTTAATCTTGCATGTATTAATTAACCATTTGAGAGTTTAGTGAAAGAATGAGGAAAGAAGAGGAATTATGACATTCAAATACACATATGCAGATCTGAAATGAATAATAGACAACAAACCATAAACACGCAGGTTGATAACAGAGTTCGGCACAACTTTTGCCTACGTCTCTGGGCCTTTTCTTTGTGGGGGAGGCTTCCTTATTTCTTCTCAAGTGCTCAAAATTACATCTCTACAATGCCAAATGGCTACAAGACTGATCTGGTCTTGTTCTCCCAGATCTCTAGAACCCTGCAAAGAAAACGGCATGCAAAACTGATGCTCCAAGCTCCCAGAAACGATCCAACAACGTCTCCACCTCAAAGGCTTCCATGCATCAAACTGACTTTGGCTTGGCTTTTCTTTAGCATAACTCTACTCTGAATGACTTTCCATGTTCTCAAACAGGCCTGGTTTATATAGCCTTGGAGTTGGTTTCTCATCCCCAACTTCCTCCAAGAATCTGGCCTCCAAAAATGCCCAATATCCCCCCAAAATGGAAGAGATCTGCTAATATTAGGCATAATTAAATTAAAAAACCAAATTTTGTTATATAAAAACCCACTTTGGCAAATGATTTGGGTGCTAGCCCCTTCCATCGCACACGCCCCCTTTAAACTAGGTCACATGGGTTATTTTTGGCTAAGCGCGAGCCCATAGGCTACGCGCTAGCCCCCATTCTCGCGCTGACTCCCCTATTCTTGGTCATGTGGAGTTTTAATAAAACCATGGCTTGTTTGTTATAACCCATACCCGGGTCATATGGCATCGTGGGCGCGTATGTATGAATCCACAGGCCAACGGTTAAACCCCGCCAAAAATTGTCGCGCTCCCGGTCACGGTCGAGTGGTCATATAGTTACGTCGAGGGCTGGGGCTAAGCCCCAGCCCTTTTCACCGTCGGTTCAAACATTGTTTTAATTTAAATATATATTTGCCTGATTACATAACAAGAACCACCGGCAGGGCGGGTGGCTAGCCCAGCCCTGCTAGTCCTTTCGGTCACCCGGAGGTCCCGAGTTCAATCCCCGACGACGCCAAAACCAATTTTACATTGCGAAAAATCAACCAATAATGGGTTGCCACGTGGTATCCCTTGAGTGGGCCACGTGGCACCCTTACCAACCAATCAAAGCATGCCACGTGTCAACCTGTGATTCGCCCATGTCAAACTGTCGAGTCATCTACCGTACTACCACGTCGTCTGCCGTACTGCCATGCGTCACTACTCTGTCACCTGCCATGTCAGCTGCCGTACTGCCCAGTCACCTGCCGCGTCAGCTTGCCATGTCACTGGATGACGTCACCCGTGCCACGTGTCACCCTCTCAGTGGTGATACGTGTCACCTCAGTACTGGTCCAATTGTACGCCAAATCGGCCAAATCCACCTACCATGTGTCACCTCCTGGTGCTGCCACGTGTCGTCATCCCAGGCTACCATGTGTCGCAATATGAAACCACCACATCATCTATACGGACATGCCATGTCATCTATACGGACATGCCACATGGACTGTACAGACTGTACAATCATCGTCTTTTTTGCTTGTTTGACTTTTTGGACAAAAAGCGATATCTTCTCCATACGGACTCCGTTTGAGAAAGTAAATATACCACCGGAATCAGGAAGACGAGACAGACGCAATGGCATAGGTTTCATTTCATTCCGAGCACTTTCATTTTTGAGCATTTTTTAAGCCCTATCAGGCTTCTGGATCTGATTTCGGATCACACCTCCCCACAAAAAGACCTTTTGGTCCCCAAAAGGTTACTAAATAGTCAACAAGCTCGGGATAGGCCACCCGACTTGTCCTCTGTCTCTGAACTCTCTCCTGTGCACCTGTCTCATCAAGATCAGCTGTAATACAATTATGACAACTGAAAGTACATTGTTAGCCATTGCAACCCTGTTACATCTTACTGAAGCCACTATCATCCATGTAGAAAACATTGCTAAAGATAACATTAGAAAGATGACTGCAAATGAACTGATATACTTGAAGTATTTGCACGACATGAGTTTATCTTGAAGCAACTTATGATTGATTTTCCACTCAACAACCATGTCTTGTTCTTGCTTAAGATCTATTACTTCATTTGAAACAATTATTGGTTTGTTGCTTA
>JZKD02S0760547.1:137689-149154 GCA_000966675.3 Picea glauca
ATTAGGTCTTCTTACATCTGCCTTATTCTATTTTATTGAAAGGCCTTATTAATATTGACCTTTATTACATCCGAATACATTGATCTACCTATGTGCGGGTTAGGACCTTAACAGTATATGCTACAACTCATGTATGTACGCGCCCTATATATACTGCATCATGTGTATGTATATGGCATGTTTATGCTACAACATGCATAAACCTTCAAAAATCTAGGGTTTTCACCTTTTCTGAAACTTCAAAAACTTATCTACCTCTGTCAATCCAACCTACAACTTGTCACTATGTGTTATCTATAGCTATGCCCTATTCATACATCATCTTATACATTCCTTAACCAAATGCATCTATGTATCTCTAGTCATGTGCCATACATGTGTGTACAATCATGAACATGTGTAATAATCCTCACAAGGGATAGAGATCAAATGATTATTGATATGCAACCTCACACCATACAAACAACTTAACAACCACTTCACAACCAAAACCCTTAACCATGTACCAAGAAATACAATTGTCTCAACACTTGAACCAACAAGATAAACCAATCAATAATAAGAACATACCAGTGTTGTATTTCTGTAGATATAGATCATACCATAAGTGTCATACAACCAACACCCTCTTTAGGTCAAAACCTCAAAATCCCATAACCATATCTCATGGAGACAAAAACATCCAACTACACATAAGAATATGACATACCTTTTGAATTTGAAGATATATTTGTTGTACCTGATCACTGTAGACTTTCCTAGGATCTTGCTTTCAGACTCAGAGAACTTGGCACCCTAACAAACTCAATATTTCATGGATTTTACCACGTGTATGCACCATGTTATACTTCCAACCCACGTACATATGCACCCTTGTCCACTGCAACTTGCGTACACCTCAAAAACTAGTGTTTTTTTAGTATTTTTGCAATTCCAAAACTTTCACCATCAACCCTTCATGCTACCTTAGACTTGTGTAATTTCATATGTATCAATGAGTACCTGCAATAACCCTTACATAATAATATATATCTAGTGTTCTCAATAAGTGTTAATAGGAGAGGCTTTCTCTCTTATTTATACTTCCATGTAGCTTCCTCAAGGGGTTACCTTCTAACCAACTTAACCTAATTTCCTTCTTTTGGGGATAACCCACTTCTAGCCACTTGTTCACTTGTAAGCACTTGATCCACAAATAGTAAACTCTCCACTTCTAGTTGCAACTAATTTATTTTTAATTATTTTCATATTGCAACAACTTAACCCATAATTAACTCCTAGTTTCACCCACTTGACTAGTCAACTTATTCTAGGAGATTCTATAATAATTTACTTCTTTGACCTTCTAGATAACTCATGAGGGTACTCCAACTTCACAAGGCCATAATTCTCTAACCGTGAGGAGTTATGTGGTGTTCCACATATCACTGGAAATGGAATGACATTTACTATCCATCTAGAATAGTATTACCTACAAATATACTAATTGTCATACCATTATACATAAAAAAAAATGTAAGTCCCTTAACCATACTGTTGGGGATACCCTAATTTTCTACCAGACTTTCTTCAAGGGTTGACATCAATGAAAATCAACCTAATTAATAAACATATCCCCATTTGGTATTAATGGGAACACTCTAATGAAATATTTTACTCACATCACTCATTATCTCCCTATGAGCATCGCTCCCCCTAGAAAAATTCCTTTGTGCTCTCTCTCCAAGAATCTAACTCTCTATCCATGCATATGATGAATCTCTCTCCCTTTGACATTGATGAGAAAGGTAACTTCTCGTTAGGGCTGCTCCCCATGATTGAAATCTTCCTAAAACTTCTCCCCCAAAATAAATTTTCCTCTTTATGGTGCATCCTTGTGTAAATCTAAGAAATATAAGATAACCATTCAAAAGAATTCATTTTGGAGTGGAAATTACTCTGATTCTTTGTCGACGATACTCAAAATATTCCCTTAGAAGAGATTTTGTAAAGATATCTGAAACCTATAAATTTTTTCCCACATATTCAACTATGATGTTCGTCTCTACAACTTGTGCCCTTAGAAAGTGATACTTGATTGGAATGTGCTTCGTTTTGGAGTACATCACTGGATTCTTTGAGATACTAACGACACTTGTATTATCACAATATATGGGAATGGTCTCATCATAATCAACATGTATATCTCTCAGAGTTTTTTTCATCAATAGAATTTATGTACAACATGTTTCTACTGCACTATACTCTGCTTCGAAGATAGACAATGATACTGATGACTGGTTCTTGATTATCCAAGATACCAAACACTCACCCAACTAGAACAATGATCCAATTGTACTTCTCTGGTAATCAATGCAACCTACCCAATCTACATCTATGTAGGAAATGAATGATAAATCTTTTCCTTTTGGATACCATAATCCAAAATATTTTGTACCCTTGAGATATATGAATATCATTTTTATTGCTAGAACATGTGATTCCTTTAGTTCTTCTTGAAATCGTGCCACTTGTCCAAATGCCTGCATTACAACTGGTTTGGAAGTTTTCACATAGAGTAAGTTTCCAATCATTGACATGTAATTCCTTTGATTTGTCGACTTTGAATCATCATGTTTACTTAACTTGCAACTGGTTTGTGTAGGAGTATTGACTGGTTTTCAATCTTCCATTCTGAACCTCTTTAGTATTTATGTGATATACTTGGTTTGAGAAAAAGAAAATTCCTTGGTTGCTTTGACATATCTAAAGACCTAGAAATAAATATAGTTCTCCTAATAATGAAATTTCAAATTCATTCTGCACATCCTTTGCAATTTTCTGGGTCAACTTGTCACTTCCAAAAATAATATCATCACCATAATCTTCAATTAATAAAATACTATATTGGGTTACCTTGATGTCGAGGTTGTCATTTTCATTTCATTTTCTGAACCCTTTCTTCTGCAAATATCTGTCCAGTTTAGAATACCATGCTATAGGGGCCTATTTTAGAACATACAAGGCCTTCTTCAACCTGCAAACATAATCTTCATTCTCTGACAACTAAAATCCTTCTGGTTTCTCAATGTATACTTCTTCTTCTAGTTCCCAATTCATAAAGGTTTATTTCACGTCCATCTGATACACTTTAATATTCTTGGAGCATGCATAAGCTAGGATCAATATGATTGCTTCCATTCTGGAAACTAGAGAAAATGTCTCTTCAAATTTGATACCTTCAACTTGTGTGTATCCTTTACATACCAATCTAGATTTGTTCCTGGTAACCTGTCCATCTTCATTCAATTTATTTTTGAAGACCCACTTTGTTCTAAATTTTTTTTTGTACCTTGGTCTTGGAACCAATTCCCAAGTGTCATTTTTCTATATCTGATGCAACTCTTCATCCATGACCTTTATCCAAAATTCATCTTTGATGGGTTCTTCAAAATTTTTTGGTTCAATTGAAGATAAGAGTGTTAGGTGAAGTTATTCTGGTGAAAAAATTCTTCTTCTGGTATCAACTCCTGCATATTTGTTCGCGATAATTTGATCTGAGGGATGATTCTTTTGTAGTTGTTTTCTATGTTTATTTGGAGGTACTTCCTATTATTTATCTTTTAATTCTATATGATCTTATTCATCTTCCCCTTTTTTCTATTTCTTCGTCATTTGATTCTTCTTTGTGAACTTGTTCCAATGACTCCTTTTCTTCTTCCTTTATTTTCCATCCACCTATCTCATCAACCATCACATTGATGATTTCCACAAAATTGTTGATCCTTAGATTGAAATATTTGTGTTCTTTCCTTATACTCGAGTACCCAACATGTATTCCCTTGTCCACACCAAAATCAAACTTTCCCATTCTTCCATTTTCCCTTTTGATGTATAATTTTCCTTCAAAAAATCTAAAGTGTTGGACATTGTTGGTCTTCCTTTCCATAGCTCGTAGAGAGTTTTATCATTGTTTTTTTTGATAATTAATCTGTTTTTAATTTGAACTATTGTATGAACTACATGTTCCCAAAAGACATATATCAAATTGGAATCTATTAACATTGTTCAATACATTTCCTGTATTGTCACGTTCTTCCTTTCAATAACTCCATTCTGTCGAGGTGTCCTAGAAATTGCGAATTTCCTTTTTATTCCATGTTTTCTACAGAAATACATAAATTCCTTTGAAGTATACTCTCCTCCATTATCATATCGCAAACATTTTATTTTTTAATCCATTTCATTTTCAACCATTTCCTTGTATACCCTGAAATTCACTTCTTCCTGAGAAAAAAAACTACAATCATCCTTGCATAATCATTAAATGATAACATAAAATATTTCTCACCTTTTAAACCCCTTGTTCTAGTTGGTCCAACTAGATAAATATGCACAATTTCCAATGACCTTATTGTGGAGTATTCCTTTGATTTGAACCCAGTCTTTGTTTTCTTTCCTTGTTGATAATTCTTGCATAATATGTTGGTTAGCTTCGTGATCTGGGGAATTTCTTTGACTGTTTCCTTTTTGATGAATTTGATAAGGTTATCAAATTTTATGTGACCCATTCTTCTATGCCATAGCCAAAATTCATCCCCCTTTCCTAGAAAACACTTTCATTTACAATTTCACTTTATACATATATCTTGCTTGAAGTTCTTAGATTTTTTTCATCCAATCTTCCTAAACTTGATTTTCCTATATTGCACTTATGTGAATCAAAAACAATTTTGTGACCATGGTCACACATATAACTTAGACTTAGAATAATATGTTTCATATCTTCCACTAGTAGAACATTTTTTTCCTTGGTATCCTTGTTTCCAATTCTGACTGTGCCTCTTCCAATGATTCTAGCCGAGTCATTGTTTCCAAAAGAGACTAATCCATCTCTTTCCTTTCTCAATGTTAGAAACCTATCCTCATCACCTGTCATGTTATTTTAGAATCCACTATCAACATACCGACCGTGTTTCTTATGTTTAGCTTGTAGAGTGACTGTTCATTCCTCATTGTTATACTGATTCTACTTTCTTATCTATATTCTCTACTGAGGTTCCTATTGGAACATCCCACTCTTGTGCACTAAGATAAATTATTATTTGAGGACACTTTCTCTCAAGTGATCTGGATTTTATGCTATTAAAACATTGATTTTGATTATGAGGCATTATGGGTTGGTGACATGTTGTTTTACTGCATTGACATAGACAGGTGCTATTGACTCAATTTTACTGAGTGTGGAGGATTTTGGACCTCGAGGATGTAGAGGCATCAATGGAACCCCTTGGACTCCAGACCAAGTTAGGGACTGTACCATTGGGGTTTGATTGTTTTATTATGATATTAGTGCATCTGATTAGATGATATGATTATGGATATATTTCTGACATGATTCTTTGATGATGCAAGCTGACGATAGCTTGCCAACCAGACTCACATGTGGAGTAGAGGGGTCATGCATGACTACTAGAGATGTTGAGGGAGAGGTGTGGACAACATCCCTGCCACAACCTACTAGCACTCCCGCCGTGGCTTGAACTGTAGGTTAACGTTTACTTAGTTCGAGAGGATCTACGATGTCGTGAGGGAATACTGTGACAGTCGCTCACGATGATTCTAAGGAGTGTGAAATAAGGTGGGGGCCTTATTCCTTAGAGACCCTTAGTCTCCCACAATTTCACCTGGAGGAGTATTGAATCCAAAGGTTTTTTATGTCTACCAAGTTATTCAAGAGTCAAGTGGTTGAGTCAGCAAAAGAGCTATGGGACAAACTGAAGAAGGTATATGAAGGAGATACTAAGGTAAATAATGCTAAATTACAATCATATAGAATTCAATTTGAAAGTTTAAAGATGGAAGAATCTGAAGATATAACTACCTATTTCTTATGTATTGATGAAGTAGTTAATACTATGAGAGGTTTAGGAGAAACAGTTGAAAATGGTATTATTGTGAAAAAAGTGCTTAGATCTTTACCTGCAAGATTTGATCCCAAAATATCCGGTTTAGAAGAAAGAACTGATATTGCTACTTTTTTAATGGATTAGTTGCAAGGAATACTAACATCATATGAGATGAGGACATCTAATGAGAATTCTTCCAATAAGGAAGCATCTTTCAAGGAAGCAAAGAAGGACAAGAAAAAGGTCGAAATAGAACCAGTAATCATGAGGATTCAGAAGAAAACAGGTTTGAAGGCTACTGTTTCTTCTGTTATAAGTATGGATACAAAGAAACTTTTTGTAATGTTTTTTTAAGAAACATAAGTGCACATAATAGTCATGGCATATCTAGATTTGAATATGAAAGAAGACATGATAAATCTATTCAGAACAATGTGAACAACTCACATAACAGATTTGATGGTTTAAAATTTGATGTTGAATGCTATAGGTGTAATAACTTTGGACATATTTCAAGAAAATGTCCAATGAATTTCCAAATATTTGTTATAAACCAACACACAAATCAGAAAACTGGTTATTGGAAAAGGAAGAATGATCATTTGGAAGTTGAAGAGTGCAAACTTGTTTTACAAGCTGATCATAAAATTAAGTGGTGTGTGGATAGTGGATGCTCAAAACATATGACAGGAAGAAAAAAAATCTTTGATTCTTTAGATGAAAGAAAAGAAGGCTCAGTCACATTTTGTAACAACCTCCTCGTTATGACAAGAACTCTGATAACATGTGCAATTTAATTTTTTTTGTTTAAGGTGTGTGTGTGCATGTAGAAGTAACAGACACACTTGACTCTACGTCGCCACTCGACAACCAACAAGACACAACCACGAAGTTCATCACAAGAAGGCTGAGGGAACACAACGGGTAACTGCAAGCAATAAACGACCATAGCCACAAGGCGCACAACGCAAACATTTAACGACATACTGGGTTATGCACAGTATGAACATAGAGGGAAGGTTCCATAGTAGTAGATATTACTATTTCTGCACAGGAAAGCAGGGCGTTTAATCTTAGTTTTCTTCTCTGGAGAGAGAGAAGGTCAGATAGGCTCCTGGCCGACTGCTCAGGCAGAAGCTAGTAATCTCCATCAGGTGTGTCGCAAGAGTGGAAACCCTGCCTTTAAAGGGCCTGAGACTCTTGATACGGCACAGGATCCTTTACACAAAACTAATCACACACATACTTATATACTGGGCTACAATGAGGTGTCTACATACCGTCCGACACAAGCAGACCACGCAATGCAAGACAACCAAGTACTACAAAATCAAAGGGCAACCACGACCTCTACGGAAGACGCAAGTTAGAAGGACTCCGTCATCGACCAATCACTAGAGAGAATCAATGACAACAATTAGAGACCGTTTACTCCATTTGAATTCTATTAAACGAGGAGTTACCAACCCTACCTTAAATAATGTACAATTGTTAACTACAATCCCCGTTTATTGAATTATAATAACTGAATTCACTTAGATTCACGGACCCTACATTTTATGGGTCATCCATCATATTGAAATTACCATAAAATCACCATAACACCACCATATCTTTGCTTTCTAGATTACCATAACATTCATTTAAAATGATAATAAATTTACACTTTAATTGCTAACATCAACAATGGAATCATAATATCATTACCATAAAACGACAACCAGTTACCTTTTCATTACCGTATTCTGCAAATAATTGATAATCCCATTTCATGTTGTATGCTATCAACCCCTAAAATTTAATGACATTACCACCCCACCTCACATTATACCATCCTAACCTTGTGATACAACATCTATCACCTCACTACTGGTATGTTATCCATACAAAAGTTATTACTACTTACCATAAAACAATATTATCATTGAAATTTTATAATTGCCATAATCCTTGCCATTTAAGATAAGAGAAAGGTCACATTATCCCAAAACTTTCCATAAACAATACTGATATTGCATTTTAATATATCGTTTTATATTGCCATTTAAAATAACAACAAGCCACATTACAGTAAAACTCTCCATAAACAATATTAATACTGCATTTTTAATATAGCATTTTATATTGCAGTTTATATTTGACATTAAAATGACAAGAATTCACATTTCATAAATATTCTCTATAAAACAATATCAATACTGTGTTTTAATATTACATTTTATATTGCATTTTACTTGTTATTTCCCCGCTCCAGCTAGCCATATATTTCGATGGAAATAACAACAATATTGACTAATATATTACCTTTAATAATCAACAATGCCTCAAGGCGTCTAACCTAACATAAATATCCAGGCATTTAATAACATTACAATCTGGAAATTAATTATAAGCCAATAATGGGGCATTAGATAATTTAAGCAAAAACGAGACATTTAATACCATT
The DNA here is from genome assembly GCA_000966675.3 of Picea glauca. Taxonomy (NCBI): domain Eukaryota; kingdom Viridiplantae; phylum Streptophyta; class Pinopsida; order Pinales; family Pinaceae; genus Picea; species Picea glauca. The sequence goes on from JZKD02S0760547.1 coordinate 146,024, forward strand.
TAATACCATTTACTGCCAGGTAGAGGTAAGGACTCCAGGTAAGGGCAACTCAGTCATAAAAGCTGGCTTAATATCTCACAGTCAGAAATTTTACTGCGAAAAGGGATTCATGGAGGAACTAAGTCATGCGCATTAAGGGGATTTATGTCGAATTTAAAATTCAGAGAAGGACCCAGGAATTAGGGCAGTGCACTACACCTGTGCAGTACACTGCAAACAATGGCAGGTTGGGTGGTCAGTGGCTACGCTGGAATTACTTGGGGGGTTGTGTCATTCTACCCAAGGGAAAATTTGTCTCAGTCAACCCGAAAACCCCAAACGCAGCCAAAACCCTGAAGATAAGAAGAGGAAGAGATGCAGACGCCACCCAACTTAAAATGAGAAGTGGACAGGTAAGAAGTTAAGGGTGTGGCTGGGTTTGCATGTGGAACAGACGATGCGATGAATTCGTGGGCACTACTGTGTTCATCTCCTGAAAAATGCAGTAGTAACACCATTTAAAACCTGGACCAAGGTCATGGACCCTTTTCTCAATGCCCATTCCCTCGACATCCTTAACCACCCCACCTACAGATAGCGCGTTTCCTACCAGTGACCGTGAGTAACAGATATAAGTGAGCATTCCGGCCTCCTAAATTAACTTTAAGGAAGCGAGGGCGTTAATGGTCTGCCATAAGTGAGCTATAAGTGAGCATTAAGTGAGCATTACACGCATTTCTAGAAAACAGAAGAAATAAATAAAACAATCACACCAATCAACCAAAACCCAAGGAGTATTACATAACAATGCAGAGATGGGTAATCCACGAAATGCAGATAGGGTAAGGTAAAACGCAGAGTTTAAAAAGGTTTGAAATGCGTGGGTTCCAATCGCTGAGATGGGTAACCCAAAAATGCAAGGAATACACCGAGAACACAAGAATTAGGCAGTTGGAAAAGAAGGGTGTATCCTCCACCATAACGCCCAGGTTAACCGACCCAAAAAAACACAGAAAAAGTACACTATAACTCAGGGAGTTACCGACCCCCAAAGGCAGACGTTATGGTGGAAAACCGCGGCCTCTTTTAGTGAAATATAACACCAAATACAGAATCTGGGTGGTGAAAACGTGGGCATCCTTCTCAGTTCGTAGAGAAAGATAAACACAAGTAGGTGAAAGTTAATACCAACACGCAATCCCTTTAACCAAACATAAACGCCGAGATACATTCAAGGTGTAAAAGAAAAATGGCTCGTGTGGATTCACGGGGGTTTTCTCCACTGAACCCATGGAAAGCAACAAGAAAAACGCAGGCAACCTAACATACAACAGAGCGGTAGAACACACATAACCCATTGAGCTATCCCATGGCCAGAATGAAATGATAAAAACAAGATATTCTACCCTTCCATTAATAAGAAGATCTGCATGAATCCTACGACATTTTACCCTAAAATATGAAAATCATACCTGTGCCCTTCGCTCGCTTTGGAAGACGTCCCACGCTTTGTGCCGCATCCCACGCTCTGTGCCGCTCCCGCTTTCCGACCGTAGAGAATACACCAGTACCTCCCAGCCAATCGCTAGGGGTACTCTGTTTCCCCCTTAGCCCCCTGAGCAACAAAGGGGCCACGCAAATCCAGAATGTATTCCTAGCTTCCCAGCTCGCCTCCGTAAGGCTGAGCTACCACTCCACTATAAGCTGAGAAATTCTTAACTCCTCACAAGCAATCAATCCAGTCACAATTTGACATCATAACAATACCTAACAGCCCGATCCCCTTTTCCCCTCATCCCCCTTTCTTTTATAGAGTTTTGAGCCCCACATTTATTTTTAAGTTTTAAAGAAAACCCTCCAAAAATTCTATGTTGTACAAGTGTCATTCATCCCCCACGTTTCTCCAAAATTATTTTCTTTAACTTATTAATTTTCTATGTTTCCTTTATTACTTAGTTTCCCTATTTTTTTTATTAATCCCTTCTTTAAAACCAAAAAGGTAAATGCACTAATGCATCTTTTCATTTTATTTTTAAACTCATACTTTTTATACTCCCGCTCGTTAAATACTTTTATTACTATTGGTTCAGTCTGAGTTTATGTATGAGTTTTAAGGAAAATAGTTTAGTCCCTTAAGCATTCAATTTATTCACTGAAGGTTGTGCGTTCTATCAATTGAAACTATGGCTTTCGGTATTCGTTTATTTATGAATTAGTTTAATTTTTGAAAAACTATTGCGTTCATACGGGAGTTATGCTTTAAATTTTTTTATAAGGTTATGTATTTGACAGAAGTCGGGTTTTCATAAAAGTTATGCCTTCAAAGAAATTTATTGTCTGAGTTAACTAAAACTGTAATTTATGTGTATTTATATTTTTAAGAAAAGTTATGTTCTATTTGAATAAAAATTATGAGTTCATTAAAAGTTAAATGGTTGAAAAAGATTATGAAATCTTGTATCCGTTGATATATTGGTTGTATAGTTGGATGAAGTTAATGTTAATAAATCCAAGAACTAGAGCTCAAGTATGTTCTAAAAATTGTATTCTCATTGCACTGCATTGAGGTGTGAACTCTAGCCTAAAATCTCATAATGATGTTTGCTTAATTATTTTAATGGTTATTAGGGTTAATTGCTATTAATAATGATATTTGGGTATAGGATTAGGTCAAGATTCATTGGAGCTATTTCATTTAGAATTAGGGTTTGGCTCTTTTTAGCGTTAGAGTTGGGGCCTTTTTCCTTAAGGTTAAACGAAATTTTTATCTTAGAGATTTTCTTTTTTTTTAAGGATTAGATTTTGAACTGGGCGACGCTGGGTTAGGGAAGTTGTTTAAGGATTTCTTAAGGTGTTATTGTCTTAGGGCTATTTAGGGTTGTTTCCTTCATCCACATCAATCTGACATGCCCTTCAGGATGCACCATGTGCTCCAAGGGTGCCACTCACCTCGTTCATTTCCTTTGCGCAACGTGCCCTTCAGGATGCACCACATGCTCCAAGGGTGCCACTCGCCAACTTGACTGATTGGTAGACATATATAACCCTTGGAGTCAACACTCTGCCAGGTGAACTTGTGGGAGACTAAGGGCTCTAAGGAATAAGTCCCCCGCCTTATTGCACACCCCTTAGAATCATCGTGAGCGACTATC
>JZKD02S0760547.1:149204-159536 GCA_000966675.3 Picea glauca
AACTGAGTCAGCAACACCTGTCTACATCAAAGTAGTAAAAACATCATGTCATCTATCATAATGCATCATAATCAAGGATAAATAGTTTAACATCATAAAAGTCCAGATCACTTGCAAGCAAGTGTACTCAAAGAATAAGTTTTCTCAGTGCGCCAGAGCGGGATGTTACATACACCCCCTCTTGGTATAATGTTCGTCCCAAAGTTTCTCAATATAAATTCCGAAATAAAAGTACCATAGTATCATAAGTCTATCTATCAAACAAAAATGGGAATTGCTGGCGCATATCATATGCGTCCTCCCAGGTCACCGAGTGTGTACTATTACTGTCCCACTGGACCTTGACCTGATCTACCATTCGACGTTGTGACTATTGAATGCGATGATATAAGATGTGGACCGGCTCATCCATGAGCGCTCCCTCGTCTGATACCTGCAAGGAACTCATGTCAATCACGTCTGTAGGATCACTAATATAATGTCTCAAAACAGATACATGAAAAACATCGTGCATATGCCTCAAAGAATCAGGCAAGGCTAGTCGATAGGCCACAAGCCCCTTTCTCTCCACAATCTAGAAAGGTCCCACGAACCTAGGAGAGAGTTTATCTCCCTTTCCAAACTTGATCGAACTCTTATGCGGTTTAACCCGCAAGAAGACTCGATCGTCGACCTCGTAACTACGGTTGACTCGATGCGCATCGACATAACTCTTCTGTCGATCTTGCTCTTCTTTAATCCTTTGTCTTATGGTTTGCATTTTCTCTTCCATTTCTTGGATCGCTTCTGGTCCCACCAGGACCCTATCCTCAAGCCGGTCTTAATGGTGCTCTGGTAACTGTTGTTGTAAGAAAACTCTACTAGAGGCAAGAATTCCTCCCAACACTTTTGTTGGTCCATCACGTACATGCGCAACATGTCTTCCAAGGTTTGGTTCATGTGTTTGGTCTTCTCATCAGTCTCTGGGTGATACGCAGTACTAAAATTAAGTTGGGTTCCCAAGGCCTCTTGGAAACTCGTCCAAAATTGTCCAGTAAACACTGATCCTCGATCAGATATAATATTATTAGGCACGCCATGAAGCCTCACAATCTCACTGACGAAAACTATCGCTATGTTAGGTGCTTGATACGTCATACGCACAGGAATAAAGTGATCACTCTTCGTCAGAGTGTCTAATACTACAAAAATAACGTCGTTTCTCCTTGCCGTTAGTGGAAATCCAACAATAAAATCCATCGAAATAACTTCCCATTTCGATTTCGGAATGGCATGGGGTTGAAGTAAACCTGTCGGGTGTCTATGCTCAGCCTTTACCTGCTGACACTCTAGAAATCTAGCCACAAAGTTGACTATGTCGGCCTTCATTCCCTTCCATAAGAATAAGGGTTTAAGGTCTGCCCTCATCTTCGTGACTCCTGGGTGAGCCATATAAACTGCTCTATGAGCGCCACTTAGGATCAACCTCCTCAACTCGTCATTTGGCGGTACGTAAATTCGACCTCTAAATCTCAACAACCCATCGCTATCAAAATAAAATCCCTCATATCGTGGTATTGTCATTGTGTTTTATCCGATAAAATCCTCGACTTCTTTGTACCAGTCATTGTCACGCTGTAAAGTGATAATATTCTCACGTAGATTCGTCTGAAGAGGCAACACCAAAAAGATGCGTGGTCTCTGACTCAAAGCATCATCCACTCGGTTCACTATTCCCTTTATGTAAGTAATCTCAAAGTCGTACTCGCTAAGCAATTCCGACCAATGTCGTTGTCGCGCGTTCAAGTCGCTTTGCGTAAAGATGTGTTGCAGTCCACAATGATCAGTCCTTAGTTAAAATTTTCATCCAACAAGGTAGTGTCTCGAAACCTTTAAGGCATATACGATGGATAATAACTCCAAATCATGCGTCGCATAGTTTTCCTCATGCCTTCTCAGTTTCCTCGAAATGTAAGAAATCACTCGTCCGTATTGCATCAAGACTCTGCCTAAACCTTCCTTGGATGTGTCAGTGCATACCAGGAAGTCGACGTCCATGTCAGGGACCTTTAGTATCAGCGCTATCGTCAACAACTCCTTAAGCCTCCGAAATGCTTCCGCGCATTTCTGGGTCCAAACAAACTTCTTATTTTTCTTCTGCAATTCCGTGATCGAATTTCCTATCTTTGAAAATCCCTCGAAAAACCGTCGATAGTATCCTGCTAAACCCATAAAACTACGCACTTCTGTGACGTTCGTCCATGCAGGCCATTCCATAATAGCCTCAACCTTGGCTGGATCCATGACGATAGATTCGCCGGAGGTGACATGCCCTAAGTAGTGAATCCTTGATTGATAAAAAGAGCATTTGGTCAACTTTCCATACAATTTGTGCTCTCGTAGACACTGTAGTACCGAGCGCAAGTGCTCATCATGATCCTCCGTTGTCCGAGAGTAGATCAGGATATCGTCAATGAATACTTGGACGAACTTGTCCAAGTACGTGCGGAACACCCCGTTCATCAAACTCATGAATACCCCTGGGGCGTTTGTCAGTCCAAATGGTAAAATAGTAAATTCGTAATGTCCAAATCTCATATTAAAGGTGGTCTTAGGGACATCATCCTCCTTGATCCGTAACTAGTGATACCCTGATCACAAATCAATCTTGGAGAACACTGTCGCACCCTTCATTTGATCAAACAGATCATCAATTCTAGGTAAGGGATATTGATTCTTGATCGTAGCCTTTTTCAGTTGATGGTAGTCAATGCAAAGCCTCCACGATCCATCCTTCTTTCGTATGAAAATAACCGGTGCACCCCACGGTGACACACTAGGGCGTATCAGTCCCAGGTCCAACAACTCCTTCAGTTGCATTTTCAACTCTTGCAACTCCGAGGTCGACATCCGATAAGGCATTCTTTCTATCGGTTCGGTCCCTGGTTTCAAGTCTATAGTAAACTCCAATTCTCTCTCTGGCGGCATCCCAGGTAACTCCTCTGGAAATATGTCTGCAAACTCCTTCACCACCAGAAGGTGTTCTAGACCTTCCGCTACTCCCTTCTTGTTTAGCTCGAGGATCGCATAAAGTTTTCACCCCTTGCACATACTCTTCCGTAACTGTAAGGAAGAGACGAACCATAGGGAAACTCCATGGTTCCATCCTACAATCACACATCTCTTCCCTTCGTCATCGACCAAGCTCAACTATTTCGTCTTACAGTTGAGTATCGCCTCGTGCGATTCCAGCCAATCCATACCGATCACGATGTCATAAGATCCTAAGATCGTGACGTACAAGTTGACCCTCGTGACAAACTCTCCTAGGTTAAGGGCACAGCCTGTAACCTTTCCTCCAACCTTATGTTTGGCTCCCGAAGCCATCTCCATGAAGCTAGACTCATCCTGTTTGACTGCCTTTACCTTAATCCTTTTTAGCACTGCACAAAAAATGAAACTCTCAGTAGCACCTGGGTCTATCAAAATACTAAGGGTCTGGTCAGCGAAAATACCTGTCATCTCGAGAAAAGTCGACTGGTGCTCTACCTAGTGGTTCTTCACTGCCGCATGAATCCGATGGGCCTTTCCCATATCTCCCACGGTAGCGGGTCCAGCTGATCCAGATGCTCTGGTCCTCTCCACAGGACAGTCACGCTAGTAGTGTGGCACCCCACACGTCCAACACCCCTTCTTCGGCCCAGTAGTCCTCATGCCCGAAGTAGAAGATGATGACTCACCAGCCTAGAAACCAAGTCTGTTATGCTAAACAAGACTAAACTGCTGCTGCTGCGGGCGACATTGTTGTTGATGTTGTGGTCCCTGATAAGGTGCTTGCTGCTGAGGTGACGGTTGTCTGGGTGTAGTGAAAGTGGATCCTCTCTAGAAGCCACGATATCCCGGTGTATGCCTCGCTGGTGTCTGATGCTGCGGGGTGCCAGATAAACCCTTCCCTGCAGGTCTTGTTGGAGTCCTGGTCTGACCCCCACTAATAAGGGCCTCCTCAGCTATGAGGGCCTTCTAGACAACGTCGTGCAAGGTTTGAGGCATCAAGATCCTAACCTTTGCACGCAGACTGTCGTTAAGGCCAAACAAAAACCTATTGACCTTGATCTTCTTAGTGTTAAGGTGCGGAGCATACTGGAGCAGCTCCATAAAATGTGCCTTGTACTCTGGCACCGTACGACCTCCCTATCATAATGCGTTGAACTCATTGAGCTAACACTCAATGAATTCCTCTGAAAGGTACCTCTCTCGGAACTGTTCCTCGAACGTTTCCCATGACACGTCTTCAAAGGCCATGTTTAGCTGTGGCAGGAGCATCTTCCACCATAGAAGAGCACTCCCCTTCAGTTGAAAGAACACCATGCAGACCTTCATGTTGGAGGTATAATCGTGAAGTGCAAAGCACATCGCCATATTCTCCAACCATGCCTCGGCGGCGGCGCCATCCAGGGCACCAAAGAACTCGGGAAATTTTACCTTCTCGAGTTCACGGTGAATTCTACCTGTAACGGTCGGTGCACATGGTGGAACCTCAACGGGTGCCGGCACCCTGGCCTCGTCTCTGTCCAATCGGCTGATCAGTGCCTCAGACATGCGCTGAAAGGACCTCATCATCTCGACCACATCTCCAACTTCTATCTTCTCCTGTCCGAGAACCTTCTCGCCTCCCTGGGGATTAGATCCCTCAGGCGTGGATGCTACTGGAGGTGTCACGCCTCCTCCCCTAGCACCCCGTCATCTGCCTCCGCGACGTCCTCTAACCATGATTACCTGCACGAACACAATCAACTTGATCAACAATAGTATACTCAATCAAATCATGTCATGGAAGTCGTGGCGAATCCCAAGTCACGGGTCGAACCTCGCTCTGATACCATATGTAACAACCTCCTCGTTATGACAAGAACTCTGATAACAGGTGCAATTTTTTTTTTTTTTTAAGGTGTGTGCACGTGTGTAGAAGTAACAGACACACTTGACTCTACATCGCCACTCGACAACCAACAAGATGCAACCACGAAAATCATCACAAGAAGGTTGAGGGCACACAATGGGTAACTGCAAGCATTAAACGACCATAGACACAAGGCACACACCGCAAACATTTAACAACATACTGGGTTATGCACAGTATGAACACAAAGGGAAAGTTCCATAGTAGTAGATCTTACTATTTCTGCACAAGAAAGCAGGGCGTTTAATCTTATTTCTCTACTCCGGAGAGAGAGAAGGTCAGATAGTCTCCTGGCCGACTGCTAAGGCAGAAACTAGTAATCTCCATCAGGTGTGTCGCAAGAGTGGAAAACCTGCCTTTAAAGGGCCCGAGACTCTTGATACGACACAAGATCCTTTACACAAAAATAATCACACACAGACTTATATACTGGGCTACAATGACGTATATACATCTCGCCCGACACAAGCAGACCATGCAATGAAAGACAACCAAGTACTACAAAATCAAATGGCAACCACGACCTCTACGGAAGACGCAAGTTAGAAGGACTCCGTCATCGAAAAACCACTAGAGAGACTCAATGACAACAATTAAAGACCGTTTACTCCATTTGAATTCTATTAAACGACGAGTTACCAACCCTGCCTTAAATAATGTACAATTGTTAACTACAATCCCCGTTTACTGAATTATAATAATTGAATTCACTTAGATTCACAGACCCTACATTTTATGGGTCATCCATCATATTGAAATTACCATAAAATCACCATAACACCACCATATCTTTGCTTTCTAGATTACCATAACATTGCATTTAAAATGATAATAACTTTACACTTTAATTGCTAACATCAACAATGGAATCATAATATCATTACCATAAAAAGAAAACCAGTTACATTTTCATTACTGTATTCTGCCAATAATTGATAATCCCATTTCATGTTGTATGCTATCAACCCCTAAAATTTAATGACATTACCACCCCACCTCACATTATACCATCCTAACCTTGTGATACAACATCTATCACCTCACTACTGGTATGTTATCCATACAAAAGTTATGACTACTTACCATAAAACAATATTATCATTGCCTTTTTATAATTTCCATAATCCTTGCCATTTAAGATAACAACAAGGTCACATTATCCCAAAACTTTCCATAAACAATACTGATATTGCATTTTAATATATCATTTTATATTTCCATTTAAAATAACAACAAGCCACATTATAGTAAAACTCTCCATAAACAATATTAATACTGCATTTTTAATATGGCATTTTATATTGCAGTTTATATTTGCCATTAAAATGAAAAGAATTCACATTTCAGCAATACTCTCCATAAAACAATATCAATACTGTGTTTTAATATTACATTTTATATTGAATTTTATTTCTTCTTTCCCCGCTCCAGCTAGCCATATATTTCGATGGCAATAACAACAATCTTGACTAACATATTACCTTTAATAATCAACAATGCCTCAAGGCATCTAACCTAACACAAATATCCAGGCATTTAATAACATTACAATCTGGCAATTAATTATAAGCCAATAACGGGGCATTAGATAATTTAAGCAAAAACGAGACATTTAATAGCATTTAATACCATTTATTGCCAGGTAGAGGTAAGGACTCCGGGTAAGGGAAACTCGGTCATAAAAGCTGGCTTAATAGCTCACTGTTAGAAATTTTACTGCGAAAAGGGATTCAGGGAGGAACTAAGTCATGCGCATTAACGGGATTTATGCCGAATTTAAAATTCAAAGAAGGACCCGGGAATTAGGGCGGTGCACTACACCTGTGCAGTACATTGCAGACAATGGCAGGCTGGGCGGTTAGTGGCTACGCTGGAATTACTTGGGGGGTTGTGTCATTCTTCCCAAGGGAAAATTTGTCTCAGTCAACCCGAAAACCCCAAACGCAGCTAAAACCTTGAATATAAGAAGCAAAAGAGATGCAGACGCCACCCAACTTAAAACGAGAAGTGGACAGGTAAGAAGTTACGGGTGTGGCTGGGTTTTCATGCGGAACAGACGATGCGATGAAGTCATGGGGACTGTTGTGTTCATCTCCTGAAAAATACAGTAGTAACACCATTTAAAACCTGGACCAAGGTCATGGACCCTTTTCTCAATGCTCATTCCCTCGACATCCTTAACCACCCCACCTACAGACAGTGCACTGCCTACCAGTGACCGTGAGTAACAGCTATAAGTGAGTATTCTGGCCTCCTAAATTAACTTTAAGGCAGCGAGGGAATTAATGGTCCACCATAAGTGAGCTATAAGTGAGCATTAAGTGAGCATTACACGCATTTCTGGAAAACATAAGAAATAAATAAACAATCACGCTAATCAACCAAAAGCCAAGGGATGGCACACCCAAAACGCAAGTAGTATTACATAACAATGCAGAGATGGGTAATCCATGAAATTCAGAGAGGGTAAGGTAAAATGCATAGGTTAAAAAGGGTTGAAACACGTTGGTTGCAATCGCTGAGATGGGTAACCCAAAAACGCAAGGAATACACCGAGAACACAGGAATTAGGCAGTTGGAAAAGAAGGGTGTATCCTCCACCATAACGCCTAGGTAAACTGACCCAAAACAACACAGAAAAAGTACACTACAACTCAGCGAGTTATCGACCCCCAAAGGTAGACGTTATAGTGGAAAACCGCGACCTCTTTTAGCGAAATATAACACCAAATACAGAATCTGGGTGGTGAAAACGTGGGCATCCTTCTCAGTTCGCAGAGAAACATAAACAAAAGCAGGTGAAAGTTAATACCAACACGCAATCCCTTTAACCAAACACAAATGCCGAGATACGTTCAAGGTGTAAAAGAAAAATGGCTAGTGTGGATTTGCGGGGGATTTCTCCACTGAACCCATGGAAAGCAACAAGCAAAATGCAGGCAACCTAACATACGATAGAGCGGTAGAACGCACAGAACCCATTGAGTTATCCCATGCCCATAATGCAATGATAAAAATAAGACATTATACCCTTCCATTAATAAGCAGATCCACATGAATCCTAACACATTTTACCCTAAAATATGAAAAACATACCTATGCCCTTCACTCGTTTTGGAAGACGTCCCATGCTTCATGTCGCGTCCCGCGCTCCATGCTTCTCCTGCTTGCCGACCATAGAGACTACACCGGTACCTCCCAACCAATATCTAGGGGTACTATGCTTCCCCCTTAGCCCCCCGAGCCGCAAAGGGGCCATACAAATCCATAAGTTATGCCTAGCTTCCCAGCTCGCCTCCGCAAGGCTGAGATACCACTCCACTACAAGCTGAGAAATTCCCAACTCCTCACAAGCAATTAGTCTAGTCACAATTCGGCAGCATAACAATACCTAACAGCCTGATCCCCTTTTCCCCTCATCCCCTTTTCTTTTATAGAGTTTTGAGCCCCACATTTATTTTTAAGTTTTAAAGAAAACCCTCCAAAAATTCTCTGTTGTACAAGTGTCATTCATCCCCCATGTTTCTCCAAAATTATTTTCTTTAACTTATTAATTGTCTATGTTTCCTTTATTACTTAGTTTCCCTAATTTTTTATTAATCCCTTCTTTAAAACCAAAAAGATAAATGCGCTAATGCATCTTTTCATTTTATTTTTAAACTCATACTTTTTATACTCCCACTCGTTAAATAATTTTATTACTATTGGTTTAGTCTGAGTTTATGTATGAGTTTTAAGGAAAATAGTTTAGTCCCTTAAGCATTCAATTTATTCACTGAAGGTTATGCATTCTGTCAATCAAAACTATGGCTTTTGGTATTCGTTTATTTATGAATTAGTTTAATTTTTGAAAAACTATTGCGTTCATACGAGAATTATGCTTTAAAAGTTTTTATAAGGTTGTGTATTTGACAGAAGTCGGGTTTTCATAAAATTTATGCCTTCAAATAAATTTATTGTCTGAGTTAACTAAAACTATAATTTATGTATATTTATATTTTTAAGAAAAGTTATGTTCTATTTGAATAAAAGTTATGAGTTCATTAAAAGTTAAATGGTTGAAAAAGATTATGAAATCTTGTATCCGTTGATATATTGGTTGTATAGTTGGATGAAGTTAATGTTAATAAATCCAAGAACTAGAGCTCAAGTACGTTCTAAAAATTGTATTCTCATTGCACTGCATTGAGGTGTGAACTCTAGCCTAAAATCTCATAATGATGTTTGCTTAATTATTTTAATGGTTATTAGGGTTAATTGCTATTAATAATGATATTTGGGTATAGGATTAGGTCAAGATTCATTGGAGCTATTTCATTTAGAATTAGGTTAAGGCTCTTTTTAGCGTTTGAGTTGGGGCCTTTTCCTTAAGGTTAAACGAAATTTTTATCTTAGAGAAGTTTTTTTTTTTTTAGACTTAGGTTTAGATTTTGAACTGGGCGACATTGGGTTAGGGAAGTTGTTTAAGGATTTATTAAAGTGTTATTGTCTTAGGGCTATTTAGGGTTGTTTCCTTCATCCACATCAATGCGACATGCCCTTCAGGACGCACCATGTGCTCCAAGGGTGCCACTCACCTCGTTCGTTTCCTTTGCGCGACGTGCCCTTCAGGATGCACCACGTGCTCCAAGGGTGCCACTTGCCAACTTGACTGATTGGTATACATCTATAACCCCTCGAGTCAACACTCTGCCAGATGAACTTGTGGGAGACTATGGGCTCTAAGGAATAAGGCCCCCACCTTATTACGTGCCCCTTAGAATCATCGTGAGCGACTGTCACAGTTTGCCCTCACGGCATCGTGGATCCTCTCGAACTAGGTAATTGTTAACCTACAGTTCGAGCCACAATGAGAGTGATAGTAGGCGGTGGCAGGGTTGTTGTCCACCTCTCTCCCTCAACCTCTCTGGAAATCGTGTGTGGCCCCTTTACTCCATATGTGAGTCTGGTCGGCAAGCTATCGTCAGCCTGCATCATCAACAATCGTGTCAGAACATGTCAACATCATATCATCAGATCAAAGAAATATCACAGTAAATAAATCAACCCAAATAGAACACTCCCTGACTCAATCCGGAGTCCAAGGGGGTTCCACCGATGCCTCTACATCCTCAAGATCTGAAACCCAACACACTCAATGAAACTGAGTCAGCAACACCTGTCTACATCAAAGTAGTAAAAACATCATGTCATCTATCATAACACATCATAATCAAGGATAATAGTTTAACATCATAAAATTCCAGATCACTTGCGAGCATGTGTCCTCAAAGAATAAGTTTTCTTAGTGTGCCAGAGCGGGATGTTACACATTTGGTAATGATCAATCAACTCGAATAGTTGGAAGAGGCCTTGTTTGTTTGAACAAAGACATAATGGCTTAAAATGTTTTA
>JZKD02S0760547.1:160712-174219 GCA_000966675.3 Picea glauca
TGATTCTATATTATGCCAGTTCTAAACACATTAAAGTTTACCAAATGGATGTAAAGTCTGCATTTTTGAATGGTGATTTAGAGGAAGAAGTATATATGGAACAACCAGATGGTTTCCATGTATAAGAAGTAGAACAATATGTTTACGGGTTGAAAAAGGCATTGTATGGGCTGAAATAAGCACCAAGGGCTTGGTATTCGAGACTTGACAATTACTTGAGGTAGAAAAAATTTAGGAAAGGTAACACTAATAGTAATCTATATATTAAAGAAGAAAATGATAGCCTGATCATTGTTGAGATATATGTAGATGATATCATTTTTGGTAGTGATGATAATAAGCTCATTAAACAGTTTGATGAAAGTATGCAGAAAGGGTTTGAGATGTCCATGCTAGGAGAAATGAAGTTTTTCTTAGGCTTGCAAATTACTCAATCTGATAAAGGTATTTCCATTTCTCAAACCAAGTATATCAATAAAATGCTTAAGAAATTTCAGACGGAAGAGTCCAAACCAGTTGGCACTCCCATGGTTACTGGCTGTAAATTAAGTAAGTTTGATGATATTAAAGATGTTGATCAGACAGTATACAAATCTATGATTGGTAGTCTTCTTTATGCTACAGCTACAAGACCTAATATTATGCATGCAGTTTGTCAAGTTGGCAGGTTTCAGGCTTCACCAAAAAATTCTCATCTACTTACAGTCAAAAGAATTTTCAGATATCTTAAGGGGACAATAGAGTATGGTTTGTGGTATCCTACAGGTAATCATCTTGATTTATATGCTTTCACTGATGCTAATTGGGCAGGTTGTGTTGATGACAGGAAGAGTACTAGTGGAGCATAATTTTTTCTTGGAGGATGTCTTGTAAGTTGGTCAACTAAAAAACAATCAACAGTGTCTCTGTCTACTGCTGAAGCATAATACATTACAGCTGCAACTTGTTGCACTTAAGTTATATGGATGAAACAGATGGTAGAAGATATACATATTCATTATGATGAACCTATACCTATATTCTATGATAATACCGGTGCAATTAGCATTTCTAAAAATCATGTTATGCATTAAAAAACAAAGAACATTCCCATTAAATTTCATTTTCTAAGAGAGCATGTTATGTCTAAAGTTATTAAAGTGGAATATGTTGGCACAAAGGATCAGATTGCAGATGTATTTACTAAATATTTACCTAAAATGCAATTTGAATGTCTCAGGGATCAGTTGGGGGTTTACCCTCTGTAATTTCATTTCATTCTCAAATATTGCATGGGCTTCATTATAAAATCACACTGCATAGGTTTATTGACTATTATTGATAGGGGGAGTTGTTTCTAAAATGATACATCTTTGCAAATGGTTTTTATTTGCTTAGGGGGAGTATGGTTGATTCCTTTGCCATAGATTTCAAAAGGAGGAAAAGAGATTTAAAGTTTGCCATCAATGCCAAAGGGGGAGTTTGTTGGTCAGTTTGCATAGGTTGTTGCACATGTTTTTTTTTGCACAGGTTTTGTCATTAATGAAAAACTTGAAGCTACACGGTGGTTCGCTGAGAGTTCCTTCAAAATTTAGGAATCAAAGAAAGGAGGAGCTCCAACCTTCGACATCATGATACGCGAAATCATGAAATGCAAAGTCCCAATGGGGTCAGGACCGTCTAATCATGAAAGGCTATGGGCCGTCGATCGGAGCGCAAAGTCCCGATGAGATCAGGACCATCTGATCACGAAAGGCTGTGGGATCGTCGATCAAAGAAAAGTGGATATCAAGAAATCAGAAGTCAAAGGAAGGATATGTGATAGCAATCCAACTCACAAAATGCTGAAATGTGAAAATCCGAAATGCTGCCAAAACATGAATGCTGAAATACCGAAAGGGACACACGTCACATGATTCTAAGAGTTTCTATTTCGAGATTCCGGGAGTTGGAGGTGTCAAGAAAACTAACAACAAGAATGAAGAAATCACGAAATGAAAAACCACGACGTTTCAGAGTTTTGGATACCAGGAGTTGGAGGAGTCAAGAGTCGAGACTCTTCATCACAGGAGTCCCAAAGTTGCGAAATGCGAAATGACAAAATCCTGAAACAGGCACATCAACAAAGACTCCATTTCGAAGTTTCACAGACCAGGAAATCAAAGATCAAAGGAAATTTAACCTTTGAAGTAGCGAACCCCGAAATGTCGAAATGCTAAAAAATGAAATGCTGAAAGGGACTATTGTGAGTCTCGAAAACCTGAAAAGAAATAATGCCGAAATGATAAAATGAAAAATGCAGTTTAGTTAAGCTCGTGGTCATAGCCAATGGGCATATGGTTTAAGCACAAGTGTCTTGCCAAAGCACTCAAGGGTTATTCTATGCTGAAAGAAATCAAATGTATGATCATCGAACGGTGTTGGTTAAATATTTAAACTAATCGTGTGGCTATTGTTCTTATTGAGACCTTGACCAATAATGATCACTGTAAGGTATTTATTTAGTTATTGTAACTAATTATTTGAATCCCGAGGGTTCGATTGTATGCACTGATGATACAAGAAGATATATAAATTGAATGTTGCAAGATATGAAAAACAGAGAGGATTATTGGAGATATATGGCTCTGTAAAGTTTGAGGAAGAGAAAAAGATAGAGGAGGGAAGACACATACATAGATTGATAAATCTAAGTGGTCTGGTCAAGAATGAATTTTGATATGAAAAACAGAGAGGATTTGAATGCTTAATCTTTGAAAGAGAAGATAAAGAGTTGGATTGCAGGTTCTTAGTGACAGAGAATGATTTCAAGGTGGTAGGGAGGAGCAAGGGGAGATTGTAAAAGTCTCCTGTACAAGTTGGTGCTTGTACATCCGGGAGTTGTAGCTTCCATTTAGTAGGTGCTGAAGAAATAGAGGTAGCAACCTCATCTGGGTTGTAACTAAGATAAAATAAGAATGCAAAGAGGAGTTGGAGCTTTCCTTTCATTCATAAGAAGAAGAGGTTTTTCCCTTTTGGGTTTCCTCATGAAAATCTTTGTGTCATTGTCTATTTATGTGATTGCATATTTATTTATTTGAATGATTTGCAACAAGACATACAGTAAAAGGCATAATCTGTGTTCATTGAGTACTCTGTTAAATAAAAGGAAAGAAATTTTATTTAACTGATTCACCCCCTCCTCTCAATTAGGTTATCCTGTATAACAGAGTACCCCTAGCATTGGCTGGGAGGTACCGGTGAAGTCTCATCGGTCGGCAAGCAGGAGTTTCACGGAGTGCGTGGGATGTCACTCAGAGCGGGCGATCAGGCAATGATATGCTCTCTTCATTTTTGTATGGTAGATTGTTGTAGGATTTATGCTTGGATCTACATGTTTAATGGAGCAAGTAAACCGATTGTCTATATTGATGACTGAATTTCTTTTATAGCCTAGCTGGATGATTGATTGACTCCCATGGCCTTCATTTCCCCGCATGTGTTGACCTCCTTGTGGTGTTTGATTGTTACCATTGTGGTGGTTTTTCCTGTCATCCCTAGCTCATCAGTCCTTGCCTGGGCAGTTGGCCAGGAGCCTGATCTATGGTCATCGCTTCGACATTAATAGACCTATGGATCTCAACGCCCTACCTTTCTGTGCGAGGATGATGAGCGAAGGATGAACTATCAGCCGTCTACTTCCGTTGTTGTCCTTGGCTGATTCGATCCTTTCGGTTCTCTTACTGTGGTCTGCATTTTGTATTGGTATTCTGGCAATGGAAAAATGAATTGATTCATGTCTACATTTTGTATTGGTATTCTGGAAATGGAAACACAGATTGGTTCATGTCTTCATTTTGTATTGGTATTCTGGAAATGGAAAAACGAATTGATTCATGTCTATATTTTGTATTGGTATGCTGGCAATGGAAAAAATGAATTGATTCATGTCTTCATTTTGTATGGGTATTCGAAAATGGAAAAATGAATTGATTCATGTCTGCATTTGTATTGGTATACTAGGCGAATAAAAGCATTTATCACTATCTGTGTTTCTTGCTGTTACCACGAATTTAATCACCATGAATTTAATACTCAAATTTTATTCCCACCATTGGGTTGTCACAGATTTTTATTTCCATACTGTTGCCATGGTTACATCTCCACGATTTTATTACATCGGTTTTATCCCCACGAATTGGACTGTCAAATGGATTCTAATTCTTTACTGTTACCAGATTTTGTTACCACGATTTCATTTCCAGAGCTTATTACCACTGATTCTACTACCACGATTAACTGTCACAGATTTCTTTTCTTACTGTTACCACGACTTGACTGCCCAAAAATTGCTCTAGAATGTTTTCTTGAGTGGCTATTTAAAACACCCATGATTTTTCTCTAGAACATTGCCAGAGTGGTTGTTAAAACACCCATGATTTTACTCCAAAACGTTTTCCTGAGTGGTTGTTTAAAACTCCCACGATTTCTGCTTAAAAATGTTTGTGGAGTGGCTGTTGAATTTGCCCACGTTTTTCACCATTTAATTCATAACCTGACTTGCTAGAATGACCATGGTTGATATTTAAAAATTGATTAAGTTGTTGTTGAATTCACCCATGTTTTTAGTCTTTTAATTCATAAATTGACTTGCTGGACTGACCACATTTGCCTTTTAAATTTGGAGTATTTTTGTCGTTGAATGGGCACGATTTGCCACCAACTGTGTATTTTGTTTTTGTTGTTATTTCTACAACGTTGTCGTGGGTCCATTAACTACCTGGATTTTTGCCACAGTGAATAAAATGGTTAACAGATAGGTAAATGCCTTGTTAATGTAAGATTCATTGTTAGGTAATTGTCATATTAATCGCCAGAACAATTGTTACAACAATATAAATGGCCAGTAGATTATTTCTTTTGATTAAATGCCACAACAAGATAAATGTTAACTAACACCTTAAATGTCTGGTTGTTGCTATATTACTTTTTATGACAACAATCATGTAAACTACCTTGTTAATGCACTGTTAATTGTTGTGTTAACAGTCATATGAATTGCCTTGTTACCGATATATCAATTGCATGTTAACTAACACATTAAATGCCTTGTTGTTAGTATATTAGTTGTTATGACAAAAGTCATGTAAACTACCTTGTTATTGCTATATCAAATGTTATGATAATGGTCATGTAATTGCCTTGTTATTTCTATATTAATTGTTAAGTAACCACTATGTTAATTTCGTCACTAAATTGCTCCAACATTGCTAATAGTTAGTAGTTTCCTTCTAATTTTAATAGATAACTAGTATTTTGAGTTCGATCAATATAACTAGACTACATGCTGATATTTAACTATTCATCAGTGTTATAAAAGTAACATTCTACATTAAGATTGTTTATACTGTCATTTAAGTTAATGGCTAGTCGGATGGAAATTTTGGATTATTATAGCATGGTCCATTTAGGTTGTAATAATGATTAAAATTAGATTGGTGGGTACGGACTAGATTGCCAATTTTAGACTTGCTTATAATTGAGGTTAGTTGTATTTATAATTATGGTACTAGTAATGATTACTTAGACTTGCTATATGGATTGTATTCACGTTAAATTAGCGGGTGCATTAGTGACTAATTGCAATTGACGTGCCCATTCAGAATGGAACCCTTGTTAAAATAGATTGTAATCATTAACTAGTTTAGACTGGGTGATTGGTTGGGTCATGGACGATGTCAGATATTGTCTTGCGTCATCCCTGGACTTCATCTTTTGGCAGTTCATCGACCTATTGTTGGGGTATGGGTGTGGTTTTCCTCTCAGTATTCAGTTTCTAGAGTGTCGTTTTTATCTAGATTCCTTGGTCCAGATAAGATGTGTTGCGCCAAGGTTATTGATGCATCTATCACCTAGGAACAACATGATTCCTGATGAGGGGATCATGGCATGCCCTTGGGGATAGCAATGAATGAAATCTTGGTCAAAGTAGGTTCTTTTGTGTGAGTGTTTTCGAGCGTGCAAGTTCCTCTTGGCGCAAGGGTCGAACACCTTCAGGCATTAGGTCCACGCGCCTTGAAGTTCTATTCCTTATTCATCTAGGCCATAATGTCGGGATGGGGATGTTTTCCCTTAGCTTGTAGGAGTGGTCGTGTTGCGTCAGGCGGGTAGTCATCGTCCTT
This sequence comes from Picea glauca, assembly GCA_000966675.3. Classification (NCBI taxonomy): domain Eukaryota; kingdom Viridiplantae; phylum Streptophyta; class Pinopsida; order Pinales; family Pinaceae; genus Picea; species Picea glauca. The sequence continues at coordinate 166,853 of JZKD02S0760547.1, forward strand.
GTTTTTTTGCGCATGTTTGCTAGTTTTCTTTGTGCCTATGTGTGGTGTCATAGTAACCTGTTGCTTGGACTGTGTACTTGCATTTTTCATCAGTGGTGTGGTTAAACTATTTTCATCATTGCCTTCTTGCCTCTTCACTCCTAAAGAAAAAAAAAAATTGCTTCGCTTGTTGCCGTACTAATGGGGTCGTTACACCTATCTGTGACTGTTGTTATTATGTTGCGATTCTCTAGGAGGGAATGACATTCTAAAATATTTGGCCATGTCTCCAAAGTTGTTTCACTTGTTTCATTCCACATTAGTTTTAAGGGATTCAAACCTGTTGTAGCTTATTCTCAATGTTTCACTAGTCCTTCTTGGATAACCATTTTGTGCATGACTTTCAACGTTGTTTATGTTTATGCTATTTTTTCTTAAATTTATAGATTTATGTCCAAAATTATTACATGCATAACGTAAACCAAAAAATATAGTTTGATCCCTCGGAGTTGAAGATATTTTGAATGGATTCACTCTTCTAAATCCTTCTTCTTCTTGAGGCCTTCTTGTTTTTTATTGTCGCTGATTTTGAAATCTGAATCTTCTAGGTGGAGGAGTGTCCCTGTGATATTCCTTGTAAAAATTCTTATCTCCTTTGACTCTCTCTGCATAAATTCTTGGACGCATTTCTCAATTTGTTGTTTTGGAGCTTCATCCCCTTTTTTGGTTGATTGTATACAAGTCCAAACTTGTCATGATTTGGCCTTTGGATACTAATAATATCGTCCAAAACGTTTGAGTTGTTCTACATGTTTTTCTATTGAATATCTTTTCTCAATGTGACAATATCTGCTTCCAAATTTCCAATGATCCCGTCTCTTTCTTCTAATTATTATTTGAGTGCTTCTTCAATTGTTTTGTCTTATTCAACTTGAATTTTTAATTTGGTGATCATATATTCTAGTTCTTCATAGTTGTAAATTTGAGATTCTTCTTTTCCTTTTAGTTATGCATGTACTGACTTGTTTTTCTTCATTTCCCTTTTTATAACTTCTATGGAACTCATCAATTATTCTTTGTAGTCAACTTATTCCTCTTCATATTCTTATTCAATGACTTCTTCATCAAAGTCTTCTACTTCCATGAATAGAACCCTTTCTGTCTCACTTCCACTATCTTCATCTTCGTCTTATGAGGTGCTATCTTCTTTTGTGCAAAATCTTTTCTTGAAGAATTTATTTTTGGTTTTATTTCCTTTGTAAATTTATTTTCTATTTGAATCATCTTCTTCATTTATTTTATTTTTCCTATGGGGACATTTGTTAGAAAAATGACCATTATCATCATAATTAAAACATATCAATGGAAGATTACCTCTATATTTGCAGTCGGCTCCCTTTTTCAGTATTCTGAGAAAGTTTTCTACTTCTTCATCATCTTCTGAGATGTCATTGTTGCTCCTATCCTCTTTTTCCTTTTTCTTTCCCTTTTTATTTGACGTCTTGGATGCTTTGAATGATGTTTCTTTTTTGAATAGATTCTCCTATTTGGTTCTCATTTCATAGGATGTGAAAATTACATGTAGTTAATCCATGCTTATTGAATCCAAATCTACTGTTTCTTCTAGTGATGTGATCTTAGGATCAAATCTCATTGGAAGGGATCTTGTTACCTTTTGAACAATTATATATTCATCCAATTCTTCTCCCAATCATTTGATTGCATTCAATATTTGATCAACCTAGAAGAAGTAAGCAACAATATTCTCATCTTCCTTCATCTTTAGCTATTCAAATTGACCTCTATAATATTGAATCTTTACTTCCTTGAATTTTCAATCTCCTTCATAAACATTCTGAAGTTTGTCCCAAATCTCCTTTTCGGAGCTGCAATGCACAAATTTTCCATATACTGAATCACCAATACCATTCATAAGTGATTTTTTGGATTTTGAGTTATTTAGACTGAGTTTCCTTTCATTGTTATTTATTGGCAGAACTATTGCTTCTTTATATCCATCTACAACTAATTTCCAAAACTGAAATCCCTGTGCTTGTACATATGTTTTCATCCTTATTCTCCAGAATGCATAGTTCTTTCCATCAAATTGTAATTTTACATTTTTATACATATTGTTGCTCTCCATGATCTACCTTTTAGTGGTTAAAGTGATTTTTGAAGGAACCTAATCTAATACCAATTGTTGGATTACTGAGAGGGTGGGTGAATTAGTAATAGAGTTTTTTAATCCTTTTAACCACAATATGCAAGTGTTATTTTTATTTATGATCAATATACCTTTATTTCTCAACAAGTGCAAAGTAAATAAACCATGAAGAATGAACAATTATACAAATACAAAGTACACCAATAATTTTATGTGGAAACACAATGCAGGAGAAAACCACATAATGATTTTTCTTATACGTCTTTAAGAATTACATTCATTGGAGGCAACAAATTCCTTTCTTTTGTAGCTGCAACTCAAAGGAGGCTCTGACCTCCTATCATTTCAGGATACAACTTGAGGGAGATCCAACTCCCCAATTATTTGGCTACAACCAGAAGGAGGCTACAACCCCCTGTGTTCTCCAGCTACAACCAAAAGGTGCCTACAACCAACTATTCTTACCCCATCCTACGCCGTGAAATAGAAGTCTCAAATTATGAAAGCACTACCACATTGTCACTGTGAGATATACCATTTCAAACATGTACCAAATTGTATGAAAAACATATAACCAACATGTGTCATTGACCTGTAACTAAGTTGTACCTATAATCATCATGTACCAATAAAATTAAACAAGTATGCGACCTGTATACGCTGCATCTTGTGTATGTACGCGCCTTTTCTATACTACAACTTGCGTATGTACTTGGCCTGTCTATGTTGCAACATGCGTACACCTTCAAAAAGATAGGGTTTTGACACTTTCTAAAATTTCAAACACTTAGCTATCTCTGTCAAATCAACCTATAACCCATCACTTTGTCTTATCTGTAGTTGTTCCCTATGCATACATCATCTTATACATTCCTTAACTAAATGCATCTATTTCTCTCTATTCATGTGCCATACATGTGTGTACAATCATGAAAAATTGTAATAATCCTCACATGGAATAGAAAACAAACTCTTACTAATATGTAGCCTCAAACCATACAGACAACTTCACAACCACTTCAAAACCAAAACCCTTAACCATGTACCAAGAAATACAACTTTGTCTCAACACTTGAACCAACAAGATGGACCAATGAATAATACCAACATACTAGTGATTTATTTATGTAGATATAGCTCATACCATAATTTCCATACAACCAACATCCTCTCTAGGGAAAAACATCAAACTTGTTGGGCCCCAACAACCCCCTTATTTATTTTTAATCAAAATATAGGGTCCCTCGAAATTTTACTTGGATTCTTCATTTTTTTCCCTTTGACTTGATTGGATTGGTATTGGTTTGCTTTGCTTCGAGGTTGGTTTGAGTTTATATTTTTTTCTTTTGTGTTGTTTGAATTTCATGAAATTCAAATGCCATTTTGTTTTTCTTTCTACAAAATTTTGATGTTGATGGACGAGCTTCATAATTTGGGAGTTTGTTATTACCTCTTCCTTATTGAATTTATTTGCTATGAGAATGGATTGGTTGAATACATGAATTAATAACAATGATTTTATAGGAAGAAAGATTATTGCGACAAATATTTTCTATGAAATTATTTCACATTTGATCAAATTTGAATGAAGGAGAGACGAGCATAGAAATATTAACTATTTAAATGAAAACATTATTTTTTATCAACTGCCTACTTTCGTTTAAATTATGATTATGTTTTCTTCTTTTGCTAATTAGCAAGTTTGATTATTTTGAATAATGGGTTAAATACGTCATCATATAATTTCTTGGTTGGTTTCTAAATTTCACAACATTTGGTAGGTTTAATTAATTAAATTATTTTGTGAGTTTGCAACTCATTTCAGAATAAAAATATAAATATAAAAAAATAATTATCTATCATTTGTTTGATTTTGTGAAAACCCAAATTTAATATTTTTCTCCTCTCCATCATCTTGAATCTTCTAGAATTTTAATATCATATTTGAAAGGAAAATTATAAACAATATTTGTTTAGAACTTATAGTAACTTTAAATTCATCTTTTATTTTATCATTCTAGATTTTGTTTTATTCACATTTTTTAGGTTTTTAATTTGGTTTCTTTTTGTTTCACAGGTTTCTATTATCAGTTATTTGGTACAAATCTGATCATGGCTTGATTTTATTATTTAAATACATTCAAGATAATTGATCCAAAATAATATTGGATTGCTGCAAATCAATTATGAGCAACAACAAATAAGATTTAGAAATGCGTTCAAGAACAAACAAACGATTTTGCAGGACTTGTTTCAACCAAACCGTAAGGAATATGAAGCAACGGTTGAAAACCCATCTCCAGAATGGGCCCATTTAGCTTATCCGTGAGAATTTTCCCAAACTTGTGAACGATTTGAGAGCTATTTGTGTCTCTTTACGAGGAAAATTTCAAGTGGCATAAATTATTAGTGACGCTCAAACTATTCATTCAATGTATAAATATATGAGAAAGTTCAGAGCCAGAGAAATCCAGGAAATTGAGAAGAGGATTTTTATCTATTTGTTTTTGTATATTATATATTTTTTAAACTTTTTTTCTTTTCAAATGGAGTAACAAATGGTTGGAATATTTGGGAGAATGGACAAGTATTTTCAGAGAAGAATATGGAATTCCAAGTTGCTTAATGAATTTTTTCCCGTGAGTAAAATGGTTTTGCTTTCATTATAATATCTTCATATTCTTTGAGTAATTGATTATGCATTCATTTAAATTAGCTACAATCTGTTTTATCAATACATGGTTAATTGTTATCATCAATGTATTAATTTTTTTTCAATCTTTAAGAGTCTATTATCCCAAAAAATTCCTTTTGGACCTTATGATGAACTTATTATATTAAAGCTATATGGGATACAATTTACTATTTCGATTTTGTCCTTTTGTAGATTGTGCAATGTTTATATTGTTTCTCATATAATTTATGAATATGAAACTTTATTTTTAATGAACTAGCTTTAAGATTTTTTGCATATAACTTTTCATGTTATGTTTTCATTTATATGGTTCATTATATTTTGGTTCCCTTAATATCTGTGGCTTATCATCTGTTCAATTATTTTGAGTTTACATATGGTACTAGATACATGGTAACATCATTTACTGAGGATTGGAATTTCTTTCATTTCAGTTATTTGGGCATTCTAAAGTCACATGATATATAATCATTTGTCTTTCTGTCATCATAAACTCATTCCAAAGTATAAAATACTTCTTTGAGTTTCTTCAGGAAGTATTATGCTTTATGTTGTCATAGTTTTACACTTGACACAAGTTAAGAGGATCTTATACAAATACAATGAGATGAATCTAGCTTAGTACAGATGATCAACGTTGGGTTAGTTAGTTTGTATTTTATTTAATTTCTTTATTTGAGAATGAATAATGATTGCATCATTTAAATGTTAAATACTTTGACCATTATCGTTTTATCATTTAGAATATTATTCAATCATTGTTTATTAGTTTTTCATTTAAAGTACAAAGATAGTTTCCTTTATTTTCTTATTTTGATCCATTAGTTGAAAATAATTATTTTCACAAGTCTTTTCTTAAACCTTATAAATTGTATATAGCTATTGTACATAAACATTGTTAGTTAATAATTTTTAATTAAAGTGTTGATTGTGAGAGTTGTATATATATATTTGTTTTATAAGAAAAAAAGGAGGAACCTGTTTATATTATCGTTGCAGAGTTATAGAGTCTGTTTACGATGCCAATTGTCCCACCTAAGCAAGAAACCGAGACAGCTGGACATTCTATGCCATTTGTCTCCAAGCAAACAAAACTACCAGAGTGTTGTCCTGCCCGAAGGAAACTAGGACGCCTTGCCATTAAGTTCAGACTGTGTACTAAAAACCTAGTTGCAGCATGACTATGATCTAACTGGACTGAAATCTTGTTCAGAAACAAAAAATGATTGCTAACTAAGAAAATCACTAAACATTTTATTCAGTTGGCTCGTCCTCATCCACGTGCCTTCACCATCCTGCAGGAAATGTGTAAGCTTGCACGCACGTAGGGCATTTCCTTTTCAGGAGAGTCCTAGAGTGTGAATCAAACAGCATGTCGGGTCGATTGTCGATTCGAGCAATGCAAAATATTTGATCGTCCAACAGGCTCCGCATATCAAATATTAGTGCTAGGTACCCCAGATTGGTGAAAGGATGTTGTTCCTGCCAATTACCCTCAGTACAGGCTAAGGGAAATGGTCCCGTTGGTCCTTCGCTTGCATGTGCTTCACTTTCATGATGTGCCTGCTGGTTGATTAGTTGAGTCGCCTCCTCCAGAGGTGCACCAGTGGGTGGGTCATTTTTTCCTTTTGTGCAGGACGATGTCTCTTCCTCAACATAGCAGGTGGTGAATTCCTTTGTCGGGCGAGTTGCACTGGAGCCAAGTTGTTTTACCGAAGGTGAAGTCTTGTTGACTGTGCCAAAATCAGTGGGAGGATTCCAATTATCTGGGACAGTGAAAAGAGGGAGCTCTGGGTAGCTTTGCATGGCCTTGTCCAGGTTGATCTCTTCCACGTACTCCATTGGAGGTGTTCGAGGTTTCCTGGACTTCCTGTGTCTTCGCGAGGACACGAAGGCCAATGCCTGCTCAAATTTCTTCTGCCTCTACCTATGTGATTCGGTTGTGTACCAAGTTGTGCCCCTGCGTGGCTTCCCTCATGCTCTGGGCATGATGGAGAACCTAGGGATGGCCGAGGTTCCCTACGGATGGATGTCTTTTCTCCAAAAATCTAGTGGCTCTGCAAAATTTGGCTCTGCAAAATTCAGCTCTGCATTTGGCTCTGTTGTATACGAATGCCGCTCAAAGATATCAAGGTGGGTGATAAGGAGGAGGAAAATGGTGACTTCCATGGCCATTAAGGCTGGCGTCCTAGTGCTTTGGTGCATTGTACTGTTCACTTGCGCGAAGGGCCTCATCTCCTAGTTGATGTTGCATGGGCTCGGTCCCATTTAATTGCGGAGGGGATGGTCACCAGTGGTTATATTAATGGTGTGGCCCGATGTTAGCCCACATGGCTCGACTCTACAACATGGAACCCCATCTGGGGTGTGAGAGTTGTATATTAAGTTAGTACACATCTTTTAGTTGTTTTAGGATCTTAGTTGGCTAACAAAGACATAAAACTTGTCAGGGTAGATTATACTAAACAACTTGGGTTAAATAGACAACCTCAGACCAGATCTTCCCTTCCTGTTGATGGTGTGTCA
>JZKD02S0760547.1:202595-219515 GCA_000966675.3 Picea glauca
GATGGATACATTGGAATCATGAATTCACTTAGTATTTTGATTTGTTTAGTAGTTAGAATAGGTTTCCTTCAGTTTTATTTCTCAATTTTTCTTTTTGTAATAATGCAGTTATCAACACAAGTGGGTACACCAAGAGAACCGTAATATGAATGTTTTTAGGGAAGTCCACTTTAATGATTTTCTCTCTTCTTTTCGTTGAATATTTATTTTCAAAAACACATTATCATAATCGAAAATTTAAAAAGGAAAGTAAAGAGATAAGTAAATTTGAACTATCATTTCACCTGAATTCAAATCTGACCCAAGGTGCCACGAGTAGGACTGCACTCATCTTAATAAGGATTTTTCTATTTTCTTTTAGTCTCTTTTATTTTTAATAATAATTCTTGGTCAAAGTAACATCTTATGCATCACTATATTAAGAAAAGAACCTACATATACACAAAACTATGAAATTTGTAGTTCTTCCTTTTGATCCTCATTCTCTATGAGAGGTTGGCTTGGTTTTGTTTTGGTCAATTTATTTATTTTTAAGTTTGTTTTTGTTGTTTTAACTTTGTTTTTTTTATGTACTTCTGATTTTGAATCCCATTAATAAAATTTGATTTTGTTTTTTGTTTTCTTTGATTGATTTGAATGAGTTTTCTTCTTGTTTGTCTTTTTGAATCAATACTTTTCTGATCAAAGAGCGATTGTCGAAGGAAGCATTTATTTTAAGACTTGTGTTTTTAAGAAATTTGAAATAGTTCAAGGAGGTCCTGATATTAAGCTAAAGCTCAGACAATTGATTTTTAAGTCAATTGTCACTTTCGTTTTGTCCTCAAATTTTCTTTACCAGAGTATTACACCAAAGATGTAGTTTAAATCTTTGAGAAGTACATTGATCTTTAAACTTATTACGCCATCCCTATTCTTAAAAGATCACTTTTAAGTGCTTCCCCATTCTCTAGATGATTTCTTAAATGAAATCTAAAATCTCTAAACCATGATAAACCTTCTAGTTTTGAAAGCAAATAAATAAATTATTCACCTGTATTGCAATTAACCTCCAGTGTCACCCTGCTCTCTTTGTCATCAATAAATCTATAATTGTATTATTATTTAAAATTGGCATAAGAGGTTTGAAAGCACTTATGTGTGGGAAGTGTGTGTAAACCCGTCGGGGTACTGGACAAGCTCCCTGGCAGTGGGTAAATGCACACATGATACCAAGACAACTTCATTAGGGTACTGAATAGGCCTATTGGAAGCGAAGCAATGTCGGGTCGAGAGGTAGCAAGTATATTTTTTTTAATTATTTTTTATGGAAGTATAGATCATGTGGATACAACTATTGGATCAGATTAAAGCATTTCAATGGGTTAAATGACATCCCTGCCGAGGCTATGGATGCTCGATGGAAGAAATGGCTATGTCAACGGTATTGAAGTCCTTTTATAAACATCGTGACTCTTTGATTATGATATTATTTCAGGTTATAATCCCCTGCAAAGAAAATTCTATTGTCTGGTTATAACATTGAGCTTATCCTAATATTGTACCGTCTCAAAGTGAATTTATTTCAGGCAACTTAAATCCTTTTTCAAGTCTTATTCTTTTCTTCCTGAGATGAAAGATTACCAAATCAAAGATAACTACTTCTTCCACTGATTCTCCATTTGTTGGGCCCCAACAATCCCCTTCTTTATTTTTAATCAAAATCTAGGGTCCCTCGAAATTTTACTTGGATTCTTCTTCTTTTTTTACCTTTGACTTGATTGGATTGGTATTTGTTTTCTTTGTTTAGAGGTTTGTTTGAGTTTATATTATTTTCTTTTGTGTTGTTTGAATTTCATGAAATTCAAATGCCATTTCTTTTTTCTTTCTACAAAATTTTGATGTTGATGGATGAGCTTCATAATTTGGGAGTTTGTTATTACATCTTCCTTATTGAATTTATCTGCTATAAGAATGGCTTCGTTGAAGACATGGATTAATAACAATGATTTTACATGAAGAAAGATTATTTCAACACATCTTCTCTATGACATTTTTTCACATTGTTCAAATTTCAATGAAGGAGAGACGAGCATAGAAATATTAATTATTTGAACGAAAACACCAATTTTTATGAACTGCTTACTTTCGTTTAAATAATGATTATGTTGTCATCTTTTGCTCATTAGCAAGTTTGATTATTTTGATTAATGGGTTCAATACATCATCATATAATATATTTGTTGGTTTCTCATTTTCAAAACATTTGGTAGGTTAAATTAATTAAATTATTTTGTGAGTTTGCATCTCATTTCAAAATAAAAATAATTTTTTTTTATTTTTTATCTATCATTTGTTTGATTTTGTGAAAACCCAAAATTAATATCTTTCTCCTCTCCATCAACTTGAAGCTTATATAATTTTAAGATCATATTTGAAAGGAAAATATAAACAATATTTGTTTAGAACTTATAGTTAGTTTAAATTCATTTTTTTATTTTATTGTTGCAGATTTTGTTTTATTCACAATTTGTAGGGTTTTTTTTTTTTTTTTTTTTTTTCATAGGTTTTTATTATCAGTTATTTGGTACGGATATGATCATGACTTGATTTTATTATCTAAATACATTCAAGATAATTGATCGAAAATAATATTGGATTGTTGCGAAAAAATTATGAGCAACGACATATAATATTTGGAAATGCATTCAAGAACAGGGAGACGATTGTGCGGGACTTGTTTCAGCCAAGACGAAAGGAATCTATGGAAATGGTTGAAAACCCATCTCCAGAATGGATCCATTTATCTTAATCGCGAGAATTTTCCCAAACACATGCATGATTTGAGAGATATGTGTGTCTTTTTATGAGACAAATTTCAGGTGGCAGAAATTATTAGCGACACCCAGACTGTTCATTCATTGTATAAATATATGAGAAAGTTTAGAGCCAGAGAGATCCAGGAAATTGAGAGGAGGATTTTTTTCCTTTCTTTTTTCTATATTGTATCTTTTGTAAACTTTTTTTCTTTTCAAATAGAGTAACGGATGGTTGGAATCTTTGGGAGAATGGACAAGTATTTTGAAAGAAGAATATGATATTCCAGGTTGCTTAATGGCTTTTGTTCTATGAGTAAAATGGTTTTGTTTTCATTATAATATCTTCATATTCTTTTAGTAATTGATTATGCATTGATTTAAATTAGCATTAGTCTATTTTATCAACACATGGTTAATTGTTATCATTTATGTATTATTTTTTTTTCAATCTTTAAGAGTCTATTATCCCAAAAAATTCCTTTTGGACCTTATGATGAAATTATTATACTAAAGCCATATGGAATACAATTTACTCTTTGGATTTTGTCCTTTTGTACATTGTGCAATGTTAATATTGTTTCTCATGTGATTTATGAATATTAAACTTTATTTGTATTGAACTAGCTTTAGACTTTTCTGCATATAACTTTTCATGTTATGTTTTCATTTATATGGTTCATTATATGTTGGTTCCTTTAATATATGTGGCTTATCATCTATTCAAGTATTTTGAGTTCACATATGATACTAGATAAATGGTAACACCATTTACTGAGGATTGAAATTTCTTTTATTTCCAGTTATTTGGACATTCTAAAGTCGCATGATATATAATCGTTTGTCTTTCTGTCATCATAAAATTGTTTTGGAATATAGAAAACTTCTTTGAGTTTCTTTAGGAAGTATTATTATTTCCTTTGTCATAGTTTTACACTTGACATAGGTTAAGAGGAGCTTATACAAATATAGAGAGACAAATCTATCTTAGTATTGATGATCAACGTTAAGCTAGTTAGTTTATATTTTATTTAATTTGCTTATTTGTGAATGAATAATGATTGCATCATTTAAACATTAAATGGTTTGACCATGATCGTTTTATCATTTACAATATTATTCAATCATTGTTTATTATTTTGTCATTTATAATACAAAGACAATTTCCTTTATTTTCTTATTTTGATCCATTAGTTGAAAACAATTATTTTCACAAGGCTTTGCTTAAACCTTGTAAATTATATATAGCTATTGTACATAAACATTGTTAGTTAAGAATTTGTAATTAAAGTGTTGATTTTTAGAGTTGTATATTAAGTTAGTCCAGATATTTTACTTTTTTTAGGATCTTAGTTGGTTAATGGAGACATAAAACCTGTCAGGGTAGATTATACCAAACGACTTGGTATAATAAACAACCCCAGGCGAGATCTTCCCTTCCCGTTGATGGTGTGTCATAAACGCCCTTCAAAGAAAATTCCATAACCACATTTCATGTATAAAACAACATCCAACTACATATAAGAATGTGAAATGCCTTTTGAATATGTAGATAGATCTGTTGTACTTGATCATTGTAGACCTTCCTAGGAGCTTGCTTTCAAAATATGAGAACCTGACACCCTTAAAAAATCAAACTTTCATGGATTTTTCCAAATGTACGCTCCATGTTATACTTCCAACCCATGTATATACACATCCTTCTCCACTGCAGCCTGCGTACACCTAAAAAACTAGGGTTTTTTTTTCAGTATTTCTGCAATTTCGAAACTTTCACCGTCAACCCTTCGTACTATCTTAGACTTGCAAAACTTTAGATGTATCAATGAGTACCTACAATAAACTTTACACAATAATAAATATTCAATGTGTTCAATAGGTGCTAATAGGAGATCCTTTCTCTCTTATATATACTTCCATGTAGCTTCCTCAAGGGGTTACCTTCTAACCAACTTAACCCGATTTCCTTCTTTTGGGGTTAACCTACTTATAACAACTTGTCCACTTGTAACCACTTTATACAAGAATAGTAAGCTCTATACATCAAGTTGAAACTAATTTATTTTTAATTATTTTCTTATTGCAAAAACTTAACCCATGATCAACTCCTAGTTTCACCCACATTACTAGTCAACTTCTTCTAGGAGCTTCTAGAATAATTTGACTTCTTTGACCTTATATATAACTCATGAGGGTGATCCAACTTCACAAAGCCATAAATCTTTAACTTTGAGGAGTTATGTGATGTTACACATATCACTAGAAATGGAATGACATGGACTATCCATATAGAATAGTCTTACCTACAAATATACTAACCTTCATACCATTATACATTAAACAAGCTGAAGTCCCTTAACCACATTGTTGGGGCTACTGGAATTTTCTATCAAAACTGCTTCAAGGGTTAACATCAATCAAAACCAACCCAATTAATAAAAAATAATGGTAGTTTTATTAAAATAAAGGAACCTGCTTCATCTATTTCAAAAAAACAAAACGTTTAAGAAAAAAAAAATCAGAGAGAGAAAACCCCCCCACAAAAACACTAATCAGAACGAAATCATTACCCACCAAACCATTCATAAAATCATACACTACTAAATTTATTATCGGTGCTAAAAAGGATAAAGGAAAGCAAGTTGTTGCAACAAGCACTAAGAATACACAAACAAAGGAAGTTGTTGAACAATCTAAAGGTTCAGTTGATAAGCCAAAATATTGGAATAAACAATTTTGGGTGTTTTGGGGAAGATGAATGCTAGATGTTGAATCTCATGTAGCAGGAGGATGACCAATAAGAAAACAATATGGAATAAAATTAAGCGATGAAGATTATCGAATACCATAAACAATGGAACAAACAAGAGAACGAGAAGAAAGAGGAAGGCATAGGAGATAAAATAAGGTAGAAAGAAAATGAACAGAAAAAAGAGATCCATAGAGAGAAGAAAGAAGACACATAGTAGAAGGTCAAGAAGAGGGAAAAGAATAAAGTTAACTAACTTTCATATTTCCTATTATAGATGTACCTACATCTCTTGGTAACGAGGTAAAAACTGAAACATATTCATCCCTCACATCTTCCAAATTTTTATGGTTCAGCTACTGAAGATACTGATTCCTTTTTATTTGAATTTGATATCTTATGTAGAGCTTATAGTTATACTGATGATGCACATAAACTTTGTTTGTTTCTTGCAACGTTAGAAAAAGAAGTGCACTAAAATGGTTTATGGTATTAGGAAACAAATTTATTCCATATTGGGACACTATGCAAAAAAAATTTCTCAAGAAATACCAAGAATACTATAGACCCCATAATTCTAAAGAGGACATTATTAGAATGTCTCAACAAGAGGATGAAAATCTAGAAGATTCCTTGATAAATTTTTGTATAATATACAAAAATAAAAACATATTACTATAAACCCTGTTGGCACAGGGGCAGACTCGGGGTTCAATGCTACAACAACGCACCAACAAAACCCTAGCTACTAGCCCATTTGGAAACACCTGCGAAGCAAATGAAGTCTCACCCGAGGTAGAGGCAGGGGTGGTTGCGAGAATCAGGAGTCTGTAACCTTAGTTGGGGCACATATCTATGATTATAACACTTAGAAATTACCTAGCATATATTACTCATCAATATTCAACCCTCATGATACTTCACAGATAGCATAGAGCATCACAACATGTAATTAGATATAATATAATTCAACATGTGGTTCACCCCCACCCTGGGGCTACGTCCACAAAGTCTTCTTCTTTATTAGCTTCAGTTGATCAAGTTGCAACACATATCCATACTAATCCCTCTTTGCATAGGACAGAATATATATGCACCTCACTAGATCCTTCTTCCTTGCACTATAGCACAACGCCTTCTACAATCTCTCACAGAGACTTGCACTCGACTCTCCAAGTCTTACATAAAATGCACAAAGCCTTGATCACACAGATTCAACACTTGGAACTTAGCCTACATCACATAGATATATCATCCACACCCTCTCTATTATGGCCTAGACATATATATATATATATATATATATATATATATATATATATACAAAATAGGCCTAAACATGGGTAAACCCATGAGACAACATCCCAATCTCGTTACATTATCCCCCAAAACGCAAAAAGGACCCAAAAAGTGGTCTAGCTTCCATGATTTCTTCTTCGCATTACGCTCCATCTTTGACAAGATATCGAAGTCCCAAAAAATGTTCAAGTATGACCAAATGTTCCTCAAAACTTGGTCAAGGGCCAACAGGCCCCCAACACTCACTTGTGACTCATCCCGAGTCACTCAGGTCTGGGTAACTCTACCTCAAAGGTATCGATCTTAGCTCAAGATTCTTTGAATTGTCTCTGTGCTAGTGCTTCTTGCTCAGCAAATTCCCGAACAATCGCTTCACTGATAGGTCCTTCCAGTTGTTGCTCGACTGTAGCAACTACTTGTTCTAGTAGTGTTCCTTGGCCTTCAATTTCTTCAAACAGTAGGTAGGCCTCCTCCTGGCTCGGCTGGATTTTATGGGTGATCGCCATCACTCTGTTCTGCATGGTAAGAATGAGTTCTTGGGAAGTGCATTGTTCCTGGGATCTCTTCATCCTCTCGATGGGTGATAGGAGCTTGAGCTACGCCTGTACTGTATCGGCTTGTTGCTTTTCTTCCTAGAATTGAGACTCTAGTTTCTTCAACTCTGGGTCTTCAGATAATTGTTCATATATCTACGCGCTTCTGCTACTTATCTATTTACATTATACAGCAAGTGTTTTGATCCACTCAACTGCGCTCTGAGCATTCAATTTTCATTGGTTGTGCACTTCTTGTGGAGTATGTGGTATGGTCTAAAGCTCTAATTCCATGACCCTTTGTTGAAGTTTTTGAATGACTTCATCCAACTTCATCACTTGGTTCTCTATGGGCTCTTCAACCTTCTTCTCTAAGTCAGTCATAGAGTGAAATTCTCTGTTGACTGCTTCTTCAATTCCTATCTACTTTGCGAGCAACTGCTCTTTCTCTTTTTGGATCTTCACTTTGTCTTCTTCAAATTTTTCTTGGAGAGCATTCTTCTCTTGTTGCGTGGCTTGGCATTATTCAATAATTTCCTCCTGTGCTTTCTTTATGGCCTAGGTGGCCTGCACTTTTTCTTCCTGAGCATGTTGAAGGTGTACTTTGACTGTATCAACAATCTTGCAAAGCTGAAATGATTCATCTCCCACTTCTGTTGTTCCTTCTGGCAGAGGTGCAGTAGAGATTTCTCAACTAGACTGGAGTGCTTGTTGTACTCCTTGGAGTACGATCTCAATTTGTCTATACATTTATTCCTGATTTGCCTCCTGCTTCTCTATGATTTCCTTTGAAGCATCATTGACTGTTGCACAAATGAAATCAAAGTCATCCAACATGATGGCAGTTCACATATTGGTTACAGGGGTTCTTGGTTTCTTTCTAGAGGAATATTTCAGAGGTGAGACCTTCCTTTTCTTAGATGAGTCTTCTTCATCGCTAGGCAATGGTACTTTGACTTTTTGAGTTTCTGTATCACCTTCTTCATCCAGTGTAATGGAATCCATCCTTATATATAGACTGTCAACATCCTAGACTTCTTCAGTCTTCTTTGTCATGTTTTCTTTCTTTGTCTTACTGGGAGGTATATCCTATGTAGTTCTGGGGCTGTCAATGTTGGAAATTTCTATGGGGTCTGCTGAAACAAGGAGGCCGGCCAACCATTCCTTGTTGATCTCTTCTAGGTATTCTTCTATCAACTTATAATAGGACTAAAGTTGTTCCTGGTGCTCATCAGTGTGTGGGGTTAGGTATATAAAGTAGAGGTCTACACTGAACTTTATCAGAGGTCAGAATATCTGTAAAGTGTTTGGGGTTATGCGTGGTTTTCTCCTTATGGCTTCTTTCAATTGGTTATAGTACATGTGGAAAATATAATTTGATTTCCATTGCTTGCTCATGTCGTTTGAGTACCATAATGTACTAAACTTCGTGGCTAGTGGCTCAAAGGGATCAAGGTCTGGGAAGGTTGCACCTTCCGGTAGCTCTCATTAAATAAAAGAGATTAGTATCAGAAGCCAACTAAAATGGAATTCATACCCCTGATCCTGGGCTTCTCTGTAGTCAATCTCCAGTTGATTCACCAGGTACTTCGCCTAGTTCATCTGTAGTCCCTCTACGCACTTTCCTGCAAGGTCAACTACAAAGCCAGATACTTGTGTTTGTCGATTCTTGCATACCAACTTTCCTGCGATCATTTGGGATGCGAGGTGCACTACGCCACTTTCAAAAGAAGCTACCTTCTATCCTCTCGTGCCTTTCTCAACATCGTGATAGGCTTCTTTGATCTTCTGCGCAAGAGCATAGTCTGTGGTCTTTCCCGGATAGTAATCATGGGGGTCAGGGCCCTGCATTCTAAGCTCAGTGATCCAATTGATCAGTGCTGGATCAATAATTATGCGATGATATAACCATAGGTATCCTCCATGGTAACTTGCTAGCAACAATTTTACACAAGCATTCACCTCTTGGTGTCTGCCGAAGTGTGGTATTTTCATAACGTTGAGAAAAGTAGATTGTGTAAGGTTCATCATCCATTGTTGAGGGATGAGCTTCAAATTATTTCCTTTAGTTCTCATCAAGTACTTATACAGGGTGAGCATGCTGTAAGCTTTACGGTCCCCCATGTTGAAGTTGAAAAACTTCAACACTGTAACCTTTTCTTGATCTGCCCAGTAGGTGCATACTCCTTTCGGTAGATAGGAAGTGACTAGGGTGTATTCAAAGTCTCTAGGGACACTTTCCATGTTAATCTCACCACTCAAAGGGGGTATGTAATATGGTAGGATGGATGGCACTAACTTCGCGTTGGCTATGTCGTCCTTATGCTTAGTTCTTCTTTTTTCATCAGCTCAAGATGTTCCTTCTCGAGATGTCGACAGGGAGGCTTGCACTCCTCCCATCGATGATTCTTGGAATCTGGTGGACATTCTTATTTTCGACATGACTCTCTCAGTCATTAAGTTGAGAATGACCTCTGTGACGGATTCCTCAAGTTCGGTGAGCTAGTCGGACATACGCACTTGGGAAAGATAATTAGGGTCACAATGATCTCAAAATGTTGCACTAGGATGAACAATATACTTGCAATGATCACTATAGAAAATCACTAATTCTGCGAGATTAGATTTTTCAGTTGGAAAAAGTGTTCTTCGGGCATGATGCGGTGAGCTAAATAGGAAATTTGTCAACAATCTTCTTGCAACAGGTATGAATCTTTCATGAACGTTGATCCATTCATTATGGCATGGTCCAATGGTTTGGTGGTGATCCTTTAATGATTTTCTGTCCGTTCATGGAGGAAGTAGAATGGGTATATCGATCCAACGACTATATTGCTATGTCACAACGAAGTGTCATATGTCGATGTTCTGATATCCCGACAAAGCTCAATTCCTATGATTTTTCCTTCTACGAAGTTTCTTCTGGAATCTTCTGTAACTTTTCAATCTTGGCCCTCTTCTTACTTAGCTTCCTAGCCTTCTTCCCAGTGAGCTTCGTCTCAGTCATCCTTTTTCAATTTTGATCCTTATCTTCTCTCGACATAGTCACTTTGCAATGCTGAGATTCTTTCTTCAGATCCAAGGGTAATACACCTTCATCATATGGATTAGTTATTTCCGTCTTCTGTGGTTCCTATAATTCTCTTATAGCTTCGACATCTGAGTCCCTGGTGTTTAATAGCTTATATATGTTCTCTTGTTCTTCCATCAAGTAGGTGATCTTTCTAGTCATAAATTCCATGAGTTCTTGCTTCTTTTGTTCTAGGGCTTCCTTTTCTTCTTTTCTTCGGATCTAGTCTTTTTCAATCCATATATCACCTAACAAAGCTGGAAATGGGGCATAGTCCTCAATAAATTTAATAACTTCTAATTCTTCCTCCGTCGAATCTCCATGGGTACTCATAGCTATCCGGGTAATCCTGCCACATAAGGTTACCATTTTTTCTTTAAACAATCCTATTTTTCCTAGTGAAGGAACCATTTTCTCCTTTTCTTTGAAGATCTCTGACAAACTGGCATATTTATGTTCATCCAGGGTTTCTTTCATTTTTAGCAACATAATATTTGATTCTTTTGGGGGTTCTTCTATAATCTTAGTCTCTTGATATACTTCAGGGTTTGCTTTCTCCATATTTATCTTTTCAATTCTAGCAATCATTTTAGGGAAATTCAATACTTCATGGTACATAGCCTTACAATAGAGGCAACTAGGGTTTCTCCCAGGGCATTCCTTAGAAATATGTCTTGGTATTATGAAACTGTAACAAAGAGTTAATCCTCTCTTTATCTTCAATGATCCCCAACTTTTCTTGTACTGCTTTCTAGGGTCATAATGGATATCCTGTAAAAAATTCTTTCTAGGATCCTACATCCATTGGTTAGTCCAAAAATTCTTTCTATGCATAGGTATAACATATCTTTCATTATTCTTACCAGATCTATTCATATCAAACATTCTTTCATCTAATAATGTCCTAGCTTTCATCAAGCATACCTAAATCCATACTTTAGAAACAAAAAATTTCACCTCTTTTACTTCTACAGGGCACAAAGTTTCCAGATATAAGAACTTTTAACTATTCTTACCTTTATCGGAGCACAAAGCTTACAAATATTACTTCTTTTCTTCAGTATCAACCTCTTTTATTGTAGATCTGACTTATTTCATTCAAATTTGTCCTTCCATCTTCGACACAGATATTTTTAGAGCAAGTGGATCACTGCGCACTAGGGCATAGATCCATGCATAGATCTTTCACAATTTCAGGATGAATCTTTGCACAAAGCTTTTTCTACTCAATTCCCAACAATCACAGTTTCAGGTCCCAGCAACAGAACCATTTTTTGGCACAGGGGAAGACTCAGGGTTCAATTATACAAAAATGCACCAACAAAACCCTAGCTACCAGCCCGTTCGGCAACACCTGCGAAGAAGATGAAGTCTCACCCGAGGTAGAAGCAGGGGTGGTTGCGAGACTCAGGTGTCTGCAACCTTAGCTGGGACACAGATCTATGATTATAACACTTAGGAATTACCTAGCATAGATTACTCATCAATATTCAACCCTCGTGATACTTCGCAGATAACACAGAGCATCGCAGCATGTACTTAGATCTAAGATAATTCAACACATGGTTCAACCCCACCCTGGGGCTACATCCACAAAGTCTTCTTCTTTATTATATTTAGTTAATCAAGTTACAGTACATTTCCATCCTAATCCCTCTTTGCATAGGAAATAATATCTATGCAGCTCGCTACATCCTTCTTCCTTGCACTACAACACAAAGCCTTCTACAATCTCTCATAGGGGCTTGCACTCGACTCTACAAGTCTTACCTAAAATGCACAAAGCCTTGATCACATAGATTCAACCCTTGGCACTTAGCCTACATCACATAGATATATCATCCACACCCTCTCTATTATGGCCTAGACATCTATATATATATATACAAAATAGGCCTAAACATGGGTAAACCCATGGGCCAACATCCCAATCCTGCTACATTATCCCCAAAAATCCAAAAAGGACCCAAAAAGGGGTCTAGCTTCCATGATTTCTACTTTGCGTTGCGCTCCATCTTTGACAAGCTGTCGAAGTCCAAAAAAATGGTCAATTATGAACAAGTGTTCCTCAAAAATTGGTCAAGGGGCAACATGTTAATATTATGGTAGCTTCAGGAGGTATGAACCTCTATTGTGACCTATGATGAGATTAAAATATTTCGGAAGGAAGCAAATAAGTAATGGAAACCCTATATGAGATGTCGACTGTAGAAATATAATTAATATGAATTAATTAGTACCCAAAAGGAGAATTCGTCCCGAGTAAGTCTTCCAAAACCACTATAAATATAGGGTGCAATTCTCATTATTCACATTCTCAGAATTGGAGAGAGCCACTTGTGTGCACTGCAGTTGGCAGTTTTGTGCGCAAGATTCTGGGGAAGGTGTTGCACTAGTTTTTGGGTGGGACTATCTGATCAGATTTGGTTTTTATTCTTCTTGGTGCATTATCCTTGCTTGGCTATTGATTGCTACCAATATTATTCTCTATCAAGGTCAAGGTGCTCGGAGGGTGTCTTTGGCCTATGGTTGGGTGGAAAGGGTATTGTCAATGGTAAAACGAGCACAATCTTTCATATTATACTAGGTTATGGGCCCACACCTCCTTCATTCAACCTAAATACTAGAAGGAAGCATATCCTCTAGGATATTGAGCTCATCGAGGAACTGTCGCTAGGGTTACTAGCAGGAGAAGCCTCCAAGACACTATCGCTAGGGTTACTAGAAGGAGAAGCCTCCAAGACACTGTCGCTAGGGTTACTAGCAGAAGCAGTTGTAGAAACCCTAATCTCAATTCTGACACCTTGTGATGGAGCATCTCGCTCAAGAAGAAAATATCCAGATGTGCCCTAAATCAATGCACCTCTTGGCTCTCTCAGAAGACAAAAATGATGAAGTTGAAGTTTTGGATCAAGGCATGACTAGTTACTAGTCAACCGATGACATGAGTGAAAGGATCAGTCTTTTACACTACTCATCACTTACTGGAACGATTGAAGATGACATGTCGATAATCGATAGTGGAGATTCTATGCACATGATGGGAGATCAAGACAGACTCTCAAATATAAATGAGAAGAAGACCTCATACAAGGTAGAGCTTGGAGACAAAACCACTTACCCCATGGAAGGATTTGGACAAGCCTCCATCAAAATGAAAACAAGTAACTATGTTCACTTAAGAAATGTTTTATATGTACCTAGTTTAGAAAAGAATATTGTATCGATATCATGCCTAGAAGACAAATGAAACATAATAGCCTTTGTGGATGGAAAGTTGTTATCTTGGCATAAAGACTCCAACATAGTGTATGCTAGGGTTATTGGAAGTCGTGAAGGAAATATGTATAGACTGCTAGAATAGATGAAGAATCTCTCATACATGACAAAGTCAACCCTAATGAGATTTGGCATAGAAGGTACACTCACATCAACTATCAAGCATTACCTTTTCTTAGAAATATGGTTGAAGGAATACCATAATTGAAATCTACACATGAAGAAATATGCAAAGGATGTGCCCTTGGGAAGAATATCAAGAAACCATTCCCAAGCAGCAACAACAAATCTAAGGAGATTCTAGATCTGATACACTCAGATGATTGTGCTCCGATGCCAGTAAAATCTCTAGGAGTATCTTCTTACTATGTAATCTTCATAGATGACTATTCAATAAATACTTGGTTATATCTACTCAAGACAAAATATGAAGTATTCAGCAAGTTTCAAGAGTTCAAAGAAGAAATAGAAAATCTCATGAATAAGAAGATCAAGACACTAAGAACCAATAATGGTGGAGAATACACATCAAAGGAATTCGTTGCATTCTGCAAATGGGTAGGGATTAGGAGGGAGCTGACAGTTCCTCATAATCCTCAAAAAAATGGTGTATCTTAAAGAAAGAACAGATCCATTGAAGAAACCGTAAAATCCTTACTAAATGATCAAGGTCTATCCATGTTATTATGGGGAGAAGCAACAATGACAACAATATATGTGCAGAACAAAATTCCTCACCGTATATTGAAAGACATGACACCAGAAGAAGATTTCTCAGGTAAGAAACCTAATGTGGAAAATCTAAGAATATTTGGATGTCATGTTTACTCTCACATACCCAAGGACAAGAGAAATAAACTAGAACCTTCAGGAAATAAAGGTATATTCATAGGATACAATGATTCATTCAAATATTATAGAATATATATTCCAAAAAAACACAAGATTGAAGTCAGCAGAGACGTAACATTCAATGAGAAGATGGCCTTCAATAAATCCATAGAATAAATTATAGAATAAAAAGAGATTGAAGAACTTAATGAAGAAATCACAAAAAATGAAAATGATGAAAAGGAACTACTTGATCATCCTATGGAGCCATGTGAAAATTTTAATTTAGATATCGTAACTAAGACCAAGAAAATACCATATTGGCTTGAAGCTACCTTACAAGACGCAGAAAGACTCAAGGTTCCAGAAGGAACATTCAGAAAGAGTAAAATACCTAAAAGAGTCTCAAGTTATGCAACATACATGATGAAGATTCTAGATGAAGAACCTACCACATTTGAAGAAGCAGTTCAAAGGTAACAATGGAAAGCAATTATGATGGAAGAGAATCAATCCATTATGGAAAATGAGGTATGGGAAATTGTACCTATACCTAAATAAAAATCCATGGTAACTTCAAAATGGGTATACTAGATCAAACATGCAGTAGACGGAAGCATGAATAAATACAATGCAAGATTCGTAGCTAGAGGGTTCTCCCAGAAGGAGGGAAAATATTATGATGAAACATTTGCTCCAGTGGCTAGATATACTTCCATCAAAGATATCATATCTCTTGTCGCTTCCATGGGATGGAACTTACATCAGATGGATGTAAAGATGACCTTCCTAAATGGAGCAATTGAATAAGAAGTACATATTGAACCACCTCAAGGGTTTGAGGTACATTCTAGAGACACTCACATTTGCAGATTAAAGAAATCTCTATATGGACTCAAGAAAGCTCCAAGAGCTTGGTATGCTAGAATGGACAAATATCTAACAAGACTTGGTTTCTCCAAGATTCATGTAAATCCAAACCTTTATTACAAAGTCGTGGACAATGCACCTGTGATTCTACTATTATATCTTGACGATCTATTCATAAAAGGTAAAGAGTCTCTTATTATCCAATGAAAGAAGGAATTAGATTCTGAATTTGATATGAAAGATCTAGGTCTCATGCATTATTACTTGGGACTAGAAGTATGGCATAAGCATGGTGAAGTATTCCTTGGACAAGGAAAGTACACAATAAATATCCTTCATAAATTTGGAATGATGGATTGTAAGTCCATCGAAAATCCTATGAATGCAGATATAAGAAAAGTGAAAGTTCCATATTCTGATCCAGTAGATCCATCTCTATATCGAAAACTAATTGGGTCATTAATTTTTTTGGTAAATACTCGACCATACATCTGCTTTGCCGAGAATACACTAAGCCAGTTCTAGGTGGAACCAAGACATGAACATTGGATAGCTGCAAAGCATGTATTAAGATATATTCGTGGAACAATAAACTATGGCTTGAGATATACCACATCCAACGATATAGAGCTTCATGGATTCACAGACTTAGATTGGGTAGGAAGTGAAGAAGACAGAAAGAGCACTTAAAGTATATGTTTTAGCTTGGGCTCCGTTATGATATTTTAGGGTAGCAGGAAAAAGAAGTCTATCGCACTCAGCACATCAAAAGTAGAGTATATCGCAGCATGTGAAGCATGCACTAAAGCAATATGGTTAAGGAAGTTAATCTTCGATTTATTTGATTATATTCCAGAATTGACCATAATACATTGTGATAATCAGAGTTGTATAAGATTATTAGAACATCCCGTATTTCATGAAAGGTCGAAACACATTGAGATCAAATACTACTTTATTCGAGATAAAGTCTAGGAAGGAGAGGTAAATCTCAAGTATATCCCCACTGACGAGCAGACAACAAACATTCTAACAAAACCTGTATCCAGAATAAATTTTACATATTTCTGAGAGAATATGGGGATCATGGAAATAAGTCCCTTAGTTGAAAGGGAAGACTCTCAAATTTAGGAGGGAGCACAAAAAATATTATTGAAAATATTATTGAAAAATTTATCTTTGTGATTGAAAAATATTCCAGATTGGACAGATTCTTTCCTGTTCGGAAAGTGGATTAAGATTTCTGATGGACAATGATTTCCCATTGTGTTTAACATGGGAAATGGTCCATATTGTTGATGTATCATAGACAACAAATTCCCATTGTGGTTAACATGGGGAGTGGTCTAGGGCAGTATCTCTTCTTGAGGGTTACTGAAGAAGACTGTCCCGCCTCGCCGAACAACTATTTCTCATTGTGGTTAACATGAGGAATGGTCCATTTTGGAGGTTGATACAGGACAGTCTTTTCCTCTTGTGGTTAATAGAGGAAATGGT
>JZKD02S0760547.1:220945-233680 GCA_000966675.3 Picea glauca
CCACAACAATCTTATTCAAAACCATATTATCCACAACAATCCTATCATCAACAATTTTATCCTCAACAAAAACCATTTCCATAATACCCCACACCTATACAACAACCATTTCCATCAATTCCACCACCACCTCAATTAACTCAATCTCGACCTCTATAACTTCCTCCAAATCAACAACCACCACAAACTACCTCAAGTTCTTCTTGGTCTATAGAAAATACAAATAATAATAAAGAAAAAACAATCTACAATGATG
Organism: Picea glauca; assembly: GCA_000966675.3. Classification (NCBI taxonomy): domain Eukaryota; kingdom Viridiplantae; phylum Streptophyta; class Pinopsida; order Pinales; family Pinaceae; genus Picea; species Picea glauca. The sequence goes on from JZKD02S0760547.1 coordinate 221,202, forward strand.
AAGTGAATTCTTTTCCCACTTACGTGATCACTCCTATAGTATTACAGGAATTTCCTACATAATTACAGGAATTTTCTACACAATTACAAGAATTTCCTACACCATTACAAGAAATCAATTTATGCTCAGAGAGAGTAATAAATCTAAAGTCACCTACAATAACTGGAGAAGAGGTAGAGTAAAATTTATCATATCAAAGTAAAACAACAATTTAAGACTCAGTAGATCTAGAGGAAAAACATCAAGAACAAAAAATGCACATTTTCCTGAGAGATTACTGATAGAAAAACAAAAAAAACTAGAAATTTTACCTCAAATCGATATCCTGGAAGAATTGAAAAACATCTGCATAAAAATTCCCTTATTGAAAGCCATTAAAGATACTCTAATGTATGAAAAAATAGTAAGGAAAATATGCAATGAAAATACAACTAGAAAAATAAAGGATCCACAAACTATACAAGTGATTGGACATTTACCAAAAAATGTAATGGAAATATGCAATGAAAATACTGCTAGAAAAATAAAGGATCCACAAACTATACAAGTTATTGGACACTTAACAAGATTGATACCAACAAAACCAATCTTAGAAAAGTATGTTTACCCACGCATACCATTTTTTACAACATCTATCAATAATATTTACATACCAAATACACTCATTGATTTAGGTGTCGCAATAAATGTGATGACACATGAAACCATGAAAAATCTCAACATTGAAAATATCAGATATTAAGGTCATATTTCAGTTTCACGTATTAAGGTAGATCTGACAAAGATATTATGTGCTTGCTTACAAACTCACTCTATCTTGGTCAACTAGGTTCTAAAACCATATAGGAGTATTTCTAAATGCGAGTAGAAGATTGGTTGGAGAAAAACTCCATCTATCCAATTTTTAGACAGAAATTTGGAATTACTAAGTTTTGAAGAGTGCATGCAAAAGAAGAAAAGGGTGTAGTTTGCAGGGTCAAAGAATAAGTCAGAGCATGCAAAAAAGTAGGAAGAACAACATGTAGGCATGCAAAAGAAACATGCAGGATAAAAGGAAGGAAAAGTAGCATGCAGGTGAAAAGGAAGGAAAAACAACATGCTCGTGAAAAATAAGGATAACGACTAGGAAATATTAGGGTTTTGGGATAAACTATTAGGGTTATGATCCCTAACTCTATGTATAAATATGTAATTGGTTGGGGAAGAATAGTCTATTGAGAGTAATACATTAGGTTGCATGTGAGTGAGAATCCTTACTGGGGGTTTTGGAGAGGTTTTCTAGAGAGAGAGGGGCTTGCATTGTAGAGTGGCTAGGAAAGTATGAATTATATTGTATGTTATATCTATTGGAAGCACAGTCTATAGGTCTGAGGTGGTGATTTCATGAAGACTAATATAGAAGCCATCCATTGTGGAAGTAGCCCAAGGATTATGTGAACCACTTTAAATCTTGTGTTTGAATGTGTCCTTTGATATGGTTGTTCATGGATGTTATATTTATGCATAATTAGTATATATCTGTTTACTATATGATTGATGCACAATTATAATGAATACTACCATGGGTTACTTATGTTGCAATATATATTATAAGGGCTATGCACAGTAGAGTTTTTTAACTAATCAAAGAATATGAATAAATATATTTTGCAAAGGGTGGATAAATAGTAATGGATATGATGATATCCTCACATCCCCTCATCCTTGCACAAACTTTGTTCCTACAGCCTCAATAGATTCCTCAAGCGAGACTTCAATTTCATGTAGGTGATGACAAAAGAGCTGATATTTGAAGGGTTATGTTGGTTGAATAAACTAAACCTATAATCTTAGAACCATATGCCAACAAATGGTTCCATTGTTGGGACGTAGAATCTATAAGTGAGGGAATTTTTTGGAGGCTGACTAAGAAAGAGATCATCAAATGGATGGAAAGGAAGGAACAATAATTCTCCCAAGGAGAGAATAGAAACCCTTGGATGAGCAATGAACAATGGTTGGAAAGGTATGTGTTCATAGAGTTGCATGAGATTTTCTTTCATGAATTTATGATTATTCTAATGGAATGGTTAGAAATATTAGTGGATAATACTGGAAGATACCATACTATAGCACCGAGATATTGGATCCCTAAGTTGGTAAGAAAATTGAATTATGTAAGTAATACTACTTCTTGCACAATTGATTTTTGGTTGAATTGGAGGGATATATTATGTAATTTGTAGTGGATTGTACCCAGTAATATAGTGTTGCAGAAAGGGATTTATTGAAGGGTTTGCATGGAAGGTTTATGAAAACATTGGGTACCTGGATAAATATTTTGTTATGCGAAAAGTGTGTGATGATGATGGAATTTGATTTCTAAGGGTCTTCACACACATAGGGGAATGCGATGCTGATCAGGGGATGGTATGAAGGTAGGAAGGAATGAAGAAAGAAATGACCAAACAAGGGATGGATTGAGGATGCAGAGAAATGAAGAAAGCGTGTCAAAAGAGGAAGAAAAATTTGGAGTATTGTGCATTGGAAGAAGGTACAAGAGGTTGAAGAATGGGGCTGAGAAAGGATAGTCATGCATTGAGTATGAGACGAGAGAACCCTGTGCACTAATATATATAGTATAAAAACCACACATAGAAGGAGAAGAAGAGGATACCCAGTTCAGTCATATAATAGAATATTTGTTAAGTCCTACTCAAGATAGATCTTGAGACGATTCCACGACCCCGTGTGCGTCACTTAGATCTGATATAAGATTTGAGGATTTTTCAAAATCACTTATAGTTAGTAGAGGAAGTTAGAATAGTGGTATCCAAAGCATTGGAAGTAGTATGTCAATTCAGAGTCATCCAACATCACCAAAGAGAGGTACTGTGCAAAACACCATGGTAGGGGTAGAAAATGCATTGAAAATGTTTGAGTTACAAGGAGTTGGGTCGGAGGACCCATAACAACATTTATTTGTATATGAGATGATTTGTGATGCAAAGAACATCCATGATGAGGCCATAAATATTGTGCAGTTGGTAACAACATTTGGAGGATGCATATTAGCATGGTATATGAAATTACAGATCACTACACCAGTAGACCAAACAAGGACATTGGCAACAATTGAACAAGCATTATTAAAAGCGTTTAAGAAGCCGAAGTCTAAGTGACAATACATCATAGAATTGAAGGAAATAAAAGAAGTGTATATTGAGTCAGTGTGGGACTATGATCAAAGATTTAAGGAATTGATGGGTAGGTTGACATTTCAAATTCATGATCAACAACACAGAGAATGGTTTATTACAGGACTATTTCCACACATTCTCTGACCATTCATACAACAGAAGGTTCATCGCTTCCTCAATATTTGGATATTACAATGAATATGATTCAATCTCTCGTAGGGGATGGTGGGGGGATGGCTCAAATCCAGACACATTTAGTTGCCTTGACAATTCAATTGGCAGAACTAATGAATGGAAAAGAGAAGCATGAACACGTTTTGTATGTCAATTGTAGGAGTGAAGGCCACCATAAGGTTGAATGCCCAACTTTTGAGTAGTATTTGGTGACCATAATACCAAACCCATTACTGAGAGGAGGGTACTGTGAAATATGCAAGAAATGGGGACATCATCTGGATGATTGTCCATTGCTGCAAAAGTACCAGAGTACACCAAGGAATTGATTTTGTAACTTTTGCAAGTCAGTAAAGCATGAAGAGAAGGACTGTCATGCATTCAATATGATGATAGAGAACACTTCATATATGTATATAGTTCAGGAGGAAAATTTCGTGACCTAAGGAGGTGGTCCATAGTATAATATTCAAAGAGGCTTTAATCCAGGAAATCGAGGATGGTTTGGCAGAGGTCAAGGCAGAGGAAGTTTTGGTAGAGAAGATAGAGGACCAATAATCTGCTACAATTGTAATCAACCGAGAAACTTGGATCGTTACTATCTGAATCCTTGTACAACTTGCACGTATTGTATAGAACTAGATCATGCGAAAGAAGAGTGTCCTCATTTACTTGTGAAGTGGCAGGAAATATGGATTCAAAAACAGAACCCGAATCATAACGTACATAAGATATCGATAGAAATAGATGATGAAGGACCCAAAATAACAGTTTTCATTCATGGAGGAGCTAATATAGGAGCTGATGCGAAAAATAGAGGGAGGTCAAGTGAGCAATGGGTAAGGAAATCAACATGACCCATGCTAACATTTGACCCACAACAAGAAAAAGAGACATATCAATATAAAAGAAATGAGATACTAGGAATGCATTGGATAGAATCAACATCATTTGAAACCCTTGTAGTTGACATGCCTTTGAGCTATGATCATACTACCCTGGAAAGGCCCCTTGAAAAGGAAAGTACTTTGAAAGAATTTATGATAAGTTGTTTAGAATTGATGAAAGATGAAACTACATGGAATGAATTGCATAGAATGATTGATCATTGTGTGCAAGAAACGGACTTTCCTACTTCCTAGAAGGTAGTAAATCAAGTACTATGCAAAAAGAGGATGAGTGACGAGATCAAATTAAGTGCACAGATTGGGGATTATGACATGGATCATGTCATTTTAGACATGGGTTATAATGTAAATGTTTTTACAAAGAAAACATGGGGAATGATGGGGAAGCTAAAGTTGATTTTGTCTCCCGTTCAGTTAATATTGGAGAACCAACACAAAATAGTACCAATTAATCGATTTTAGGGGTACCTGTGAATATAGATGGGGTGTGGAGTGTAGCCGATTTCAAAGTAATTGAGATTGTGGATGATAGTCAGCGATACCCAACACTAATGGGGCTTGAATGGGCCTTTGAAAATTAGACAATTATTAATATGAAGAAACGAGAAATGATCTTTGAAGTAGGGGACTTGAAGGTTACCACACCATTGGATCTGATAGAAGGAAAGAGGTATATTGAACTAGATAAAGGGAATGAAATTGATAACCTATATAATATGACGACATGAATGGATGATTACATTAACCCAACTACATATGATCCCCTGATTTGGAGAAGCATTATTTCATGCCCAACATATTCAAAGGAAGCTATGGAACATTGGCAGCAAAGGATGCATGAAGTACCATCCAGACAGTGTGCCCACATTACTCAATCGTTGCACTGGATTGGAATGAAGTTATCTGACCCACCCAAGTATGATGATTTGAATTATATAAGTTCTTTTGTAAAAGTGTTTGAGTTACAAATACCTAAACAACAAATATTGTTGGCATTAAATGTTGTCTTGAAAGCCACTCCATCCAGATGGTGGCCTTCACATAAAGAAGGAATATAATATTGGTCAGAGTGTAAATGATTAATGCAAGTTAGATTTGGTACTGAGTTTGAGTACATTGTGCATAAATATACAAGAATAAGTGATCTATCATATCATATTGACAGTGCAGAAAGATATGGAGTTCGATATCGAATAAGGAATGGATGCACAAGTTCATACATACATTGGATAAAATCCCCATGAACTGGTACTTGGAACTAGAAATGCACCGAGAAACTATGGATTGGGATGAAATGATTCAAAGTTTTAAGGTAACATTTAATTTTGAAGATGAAGCCCTGTTGGTAGACATAACTTTGTAGGCCATTAGAACCAGGTTTTCTTCAGAATAAGGGATAATGAATGTAGTACCTATGTGTAGTGCACATATAAATTATATCATAGTTCTTGAACTGCTAGAATGCTATAATGTAGCTCAAGAAGATCATGATAAGGAGGATATAAGAAATATACAAATCCCTAAAATTGAGGGGAAACGCGTAGTGGAAGGTCTTGAGCTTAAATCTTCTACGTATGAAAAGCCACTAAGGACACATAAAGTAAATATCAGGACAATAGAGAATCCAAAGTTTGTGAATATAGGATACTACTGGAATAATGAAACTGTGGAAAAAATTGCAGACTTACTACGCGAGTATCATGATGTATTCCCAACCACATTTGTAGAAATGAAAGGGATAGCTGGCGAGCTAGGAGAAATAAAGATCCCTTTGAAGAGATATGCTAAGCCAGTAAGACAGAGACCCTATAGAATGAATTTGAAGTATAAAGAGAAGGTAAAGGTAAAGATAGATAGAATGTTAGAAGCAAGAATTATTAAACTAGTGGTGGAATCATAATGGATAAGTCCAATGGTAGTACAAGGTAAGAAGACAGGGGGAATCAAAATTTGTGTATACCTAATAAAGCTAAATGATGCACGTTTGTATGATACATTTCCAACACATTTTATAGACGAAGTGGTAGAGAATGTAGGGGGGCAGGAGGAATATTCCTTCACATATAGATTCTCAAGATATCACCAGATAAATATTGCATAGGAAGACATATATAAGACTACTTTTTCAATAGAGTGGGGAAGCTACCAGTACACAGTGATGCCTTTTGGGCTGAAGAATTCCCCTGCAATTTCCTCAATAGTAGTGGTCAAATCCTTTAAATAATTTATTCATAATTTTATTGAAGTTTATTTAGATGATTGGAGTATGCTTAGTCTCTTGTATAATCACATAAAATTACTAATATTAATGTTGGATAGGTGTATACAATGTCATATTTCATTGATCTTGATGAAATTTATTTTATGTGATCCTTTTGGAATTTTGTTGGGCAATGTGGTATGTAAGAAAGAATTACTAGTGGATCTTGCCAAGAGTGCAGCGATTTTGGACTTACAACCACCTACATCAATAATACATTTAAGAGAAACCTTGGGCCATACTAGATACTACAATAATTTCATTAAGGGATATGCACAGATTACAACACCCATGGAGAAGTTGCTGAATAAAGAATCTAATTTCCAATGGAATGAGTACTCCTAGAAAGGTTTGGACACATTGAAGCAGAAGTTAGTGACCGCGCAAATTTTGATATTCCCAGATTGAAAGAAGGAATTTCATGTTTATGTGGATGCATTTTCCATATCTTTTGGCACCGTATTATCTCAACTAGGATAAGGAGAGTTAGACCATTCAATTTCATTTGCAAGTAGGAAGATGTCAACAATGTAAAAAAACTACACTATGGTAGAACGAGAGGGATTAGAAATGGTGTATGCGCTGTAGAACTTTATATATTATTAGTTGGGTTCTCATCTCAATATGTATACAGACCATTTTACACTAGGATACTTAGTGAAAAATCCATTGTTGTGGGGGGAATTTGCAGATGGTTTATACTATTCCAAGAGTATGACTTTGAAGTGATCACTAAGCCATGTAAATTAAATGCATGACCATATCACTTATATCGAATTCTATCATGTGAGGATGTAGGGAACCTAGATGATAGTTTACCATATGTGCATTTATTTGTAGTTTGAATGGTGGATGACTACTTCACAGAAATTATGCAATTCTTAAGTACAAACATGACTCCATTGAACATGACAGTTGTAAAAAAGAAACATTTAGAGGTTAAGGAAATGGACTATTAGCTAATTACGGGGAACTTATACAAGATATGTGCAAATGAGATATTAAGATGATGTGTGTTAAAGCATGAAAGGACAATGATACTATTAGAAGCGCATGAAGGTATTGTAGGAGGAAACTGCAAAAGTAAAGCGATTGCACATAATATTTTGTACGTAGGGATTTGGTGGCCCACACTTCACAAGGATTATAAGGAATATGGCTATGCATGTGATTTTTTTCAAAGGGTTGGAAATCCATCTAGAAGGGATGAGATGCCTTTTCATCCACACATTACATTGCAGGATTTTGACAAATGGGTGATAGATTTTGTAGGACTAATCAATACACTAGTTAGGAGATCAAGAGATAGGTATATAATCATTGTGACGTAATATTTGACTAGATGGGAAGAAGAAACACCAGTCACAGACTGCAGTGTGGATACTGATACATTATTTCCATTTGAGAATGTCGTTACAATATTTTGTTGCTCATGCATTCTATTGAGTGATCAAGGAACACACTTACTAAATAAGATGATTGTAGCATTGACTAGGGAGTTTCAAATTCACCACCAGAGGAGCTCATCGTAGGACCCTCAGGAAAATGGGATAGAAGAAGCCTTCAATAAAATTTTAGAAAATAATTTGACCAAGATCTACAATGTAGGAAGGGATGATTGGGACTTAAGAATCCCTACAATATTACAGGCATACAGGACTACAAGAAAAAGGTTGACATGACATATACCTTTTAGGTTGGTATATGGGAAATAAGTATTAATTTTGATGGAATTTATTGTGTTGAGACTGTGTGTTGTAGTGATTACAAATATTTTGGACTCTGGCGTAGTAGATGAAATATTGTTACAGTTGTTACGGCTCGAGGAAGAGAGATTTGTCAAAGGATTCCATTAGTATGTCCAAAAGGAAAGAGAAAAAGAATGGCATTATAGGCATATTAAACATAAAAGTTTTCAAGGGGGATATTTAGTGTTTTTATACGACAACAAGTTCATGCATCACCCTAAGAAGTTTAGGATGCATTGGTTAGGTCCATACGTGATCAAGTATGTGACATAATCAAGTGTTGTGAAACTAGAGATGTTGAATGGTGAAGTCTTGGCAGGACTGGTGAATGGAAGTCGATTGAAACTCTATAGGGATGTCTGACCATGTGCTTAATAGTATGACCTATGAAATAATCTATGTATATAGTAGTGTATTATAGGAAGAAAAATAAAAAGAAAAAGAAAGAAAAAAGTGGAAAAGAAAAACAAAGGAAAACCAACAAAAAGTAAGTAAGTTTCAACACGAGTAAGAGCATAGAATAAGAGATTGTTGCACATATAGAATAAACCATGCAGAAGAAGCGAATTATGTGCATAAGCACAACCTATGTAGTAAACAAATGGGTAAGATAGAAAAATTGTGCAAATGAGGATGGATAAATACCGTTAAGTGACATTAAAGAGAGAAAATGATGGTCCAAAAGATTTAATGACAATACAACATAGAGATGCATCGTCATAAATGGAAAAATCTGATGGATATCGTGACAACCTCGCAAATGGAGCCAAAAATCTAGTGAAGGATTTGTAATTAATGAATCTTTAAAGAAAGTATTGAATGAACAATTGTAACATCCCACTCTGCTGCACTGAGAAAACTTATTCTTTGAGGACACTTGCTCGCAAGTGATCTAGACTTTTATGATGTTAAAACATTTATCCTTGATTATGATGCATTATGATAGATGACATGATGTTTTATTGCTTTGGTGTAGACAAGTGATATTGGCTCAGTTTTATTGAGTGTGCAGGGTTTTGGACCTTGAGGATGCAGAGGAATCGGTGGAACCCCTTGGACTGCGGATTGAGTCAGGGAGTGTGCTATTTGGGTTGATTTATTTACTGTGATGTTTCATTGATTTGATGATATGATGTTGACATGTTCTGACACGATTGTCGATGATGCAGGCTGATGATAGCTTGTCGATCAGACTCACATATGGAGTAAAGGGGTCACACACGATTTCCAGAGATGTTGAGGGAGAGGTGTGGACAGTAGCCCTGCCACAACCTACTAGCACTCTCGTCGTGGCTCGAACTGTAGGTTAACGATTACCTAGTTCGAGAGGATCCACGATGCCATGAGGGAAGACTGCGACAGTCGCTCACGATGATTCTAAAGGGTGTGCAATAAGGCGGGGGCCTTATTCCTTAGATCCCTTAGTCTCCCACAAGTTCAACTAGCGGAGTGTTGACTCCAAGGGTTATAGATGTCTACCAATCAGTCAAGTTGGCGAGTGGCACCCTTGGAGCACATAGTGAATCCTGAAGGGCACGTCGCGCAAAAGAAACACAAGAAGCAAGTGGCAGCCTTGAGCACATGGTGCATCCTGAAGGGCACGTCGCGCAAAAGAAACACAAGAAGTGAGTGGCACCCTTGGAGCACGTGGTGCATCCTGAAGGGCACGTCGCGCAAAAGAAACGAACGAGGCGAGTGGCACTCTTGGAGCACATAGTGCATCTTGAAGGGCATGTCACGCTGATGATGATGAAGAAACAAACATAGATGGCCCTAAGACTTTAACGCCTTAAGAAATCCTTAAACAACTTCCCTAACCAAGTGTCGCCCTGTTCAGAATCTAAGTCATAAGTCTAAAATTTCTCTAGGGTAAAAATTTAGTCCAACCTTAAGAAAAGACCCTAAGAATAAAAATAAAAATTTAAACAAAAACCCACTTTAGTAATAGTTTAGTCTTCATAAAATTCTTGGGGTAAATGAAGAGAGTAAGAATTTAATTAAACTAAGGGATTTAAAAATTTGCAAAGAAGAAATTATTTCTTAACTTATGAAAGTACAAAAGATATTAAATAAATAATAAAAAGAAAATATTTAATAACGCAACTTCCATTTTGGGCTTTAATAAAAAGGGGAAAGAAGGGAATAATAAGAATTAGGAAACTAAATAATGGAGGAAACTTAATAAAGGAAAGATGGGAACTTATGGTAAAAAGCATGGTCAACATAGTAAGGAATGCGCAATTAAGAACCTGCTAATCTGAGCTAATTTAGTAACATTTTTTTTTTTTAGGAAAGAATTTAAAACATGTAAGGGGATCTGGGAAAACCTAGGAGTAAATTTAGGAGCGACTCTAGGTGGGTGAGGGATTTGAGACAATTAATAAATTTAAAGAAAAAAATTATTGGAGAAAAGACGGGGATGGACGACACTTGTGCGATGGAGAATATTTAGAATATTTTATTGAAACTTAATTTAAAATGTGAATTAGGAAAGTTGGTGGGTCTCAAAACTCTATAAAAGAAAAGGGAGATGAAGAAGAAAGGGATCGGTTGTTAGCATAACGTTACACTGCCGGATTGTGACTTGACTGATTACATGTGGAGAGTTGGGATTTTTCCAGCTCGGTTAGGAGTGGTAGCTCGGCCTTGCGAGGCGAGCTGGGAAGCTAGACGGACCATCTGGATTGTGTGTGGCCCCTTTGCGTATCGGGGGGCTGATGGGGAAGAAGAGTACCCCTAACGATTGGCTCAGAGGTACTGGTGTAGTCTCGACGGTCGGCGAGCGGGAGCGGCATGGAGCGCGGGACGTCAGTCGAAGCAGGCGAGAAGGCAATGGTATGCTCTTCATGTTGTATGGTAGAATGAGTTGTTTTATCATTTGTGTTATGGAAATTGTTTGTATTGCTATCATTAGTATTCTGGAATTTCTCTAAAATTGCTATCATGTGTATTCCGGAAATTGTCTGTATTGCTATCATTAGTATTATGGAATTTGTCTGAAATTGCTATCATGTGTATTCCAGAAATTGTCTATATTGTTATCATTAGAAATTTGGAATTTGTATGAAATTGCTATCATGTGTATTCCTAAAATGGTCTGTATTGTTATCATCTGTATTCTGGAAATTATCCGAATTTGTTATCAGGGTATGCTGGGAATTGTTGGAAATTGTTATTATTTGTATTCTGGCAATGAGAAAAATTGATCTCACATCTGCAATGCAACGACATTCTGGAATTGAATTAATATAAAAGGGGTTTATACTATTCCGATTTTCTTTTATACTTGTGTCCTGGGGTTGAAAAACTTGCGCTCCCACGTTTTTTCGGGGTTGGGCATTGTATTCCAACTGATCTCACACAGCCAACTGAATCCACCGAATGCCAACGAGTACTGCACCAGACCAAGGGTTTTTCCTCATTGGCGCTTGGGTCCTTCAATTTTGGTTGGGACGTGGGGGGGGTCTTAGCTCTCGATCGCGTGATTGGTACCACGTGAGTATCCGACGGCAAGCACCACCCTTTGCCCCCCCAAAAAAATAAAAAATAAAAAAAATCGTGACTGTGTTGCCATAGAAAGTGCCCACGCCCTTACTTTCAAACCGGTGTAAACATTGCCATGGAATTTATGATGGTGTGATGATGGCTCTCCTTTTTTTTTTTATAATTCTGGACTGTGTTGAATTTCCTCTACATTGGTAGCTGGGATTGTTAATAACTTTCCTCTGCGTTATCGTTTTCTAGGCCCGGGTGCCAAGGGATCTTGTGGTTCACCTGTAGTTAACCTTCTAGTGACAGCGGGTCCTCACCCTTCAACAATTTTCCAGTTACACGGTGATACACACAGTCCTTTATAACCGTCCTGGATAACGCCCTTGGCCTGCAACAACATTCACTATTGAAGAGTGGTAGCATATTTATGCGTGCCTGGTAGAAATAATACATTTCCAATCCATTTAGGGTGTAGCTGAGCTTATTCTTACTGATCCTGCAAATTTTATTTTCACCTTCAGAAACCGTGTGTCCTTAGGCACAATACCTCTGTGTTTTAGAGGTAGACCCCTTGCGCTTGAGACTGAGTTCACTGTGTTGTTTAAAATGGAGCGTTGATTGTGTTTTTTTTTCGCTGTGCAATGCGTGGCCCCTGACGTTGGCTGGGTATCGCCTTAGCGTAGCATGGATAGGCGGATTGTGGCATTGCAAGTTGTCC
>JZKD02S0760548.1:1733-13923 GCA_000966675.3 Picea glauca
TGTAGGTGCAGTTCTCACTTAGTATGGTCATCAAGTGGCATACCATAGTGAGACACTCTCAAATACTATCCAGAAATACCCTACCTATGACAAGGAAGTGCATTCCATTGTACAAGCCTGTCGTCAATGGAAACATTACATTCTAGGAAAGGAGATGATCATCCACACTGATCACAAGCCTTTGTAGTTCATATAGACACAAGGGAAGTTGCAGAACGACTTCCATCATAAGTGGTCCACCTACCTGAAGCAGTTCCATCTCAACATCAAGTATAAGATAGGGAGCACAAATCATGTTGTTGACTGCCTTAGTTGACCTTTCATGGATGCACTCACCACTGTGATCTATTCCTGTGAACATGAGGCATCTGCATGGCCCCAACTTTATCAACAAGATCCAGAATTTTCCACCACCTATCAACTCTTGCGTACAGGCGCGAATGTCACTAATTTTCACATTTAGGACAGGTTGTTATTCCATCTGGTCCATCTCTGTGTTCCTACAAGCGAGAGTGTAAATTGGATTTGGGAATCCCACTACAGTTGGATGGAAATATATTTTGGTGTGGAGAAAATTGTGTTCATTCTCCAGAAACATTTTTATTGGCCAAAACTTCGACAAGACATCAACAAGTATAACATATGTTTCATTGAATGTGTCATTTCCAAGACAACCATCAAGAAGAAAGGATTATGAAACCCTCTTCCTACCCTCGAGAAGCCTTGGGAATCCATCTCGATGGATTACATGTCTGGCCTTCCATCCACCAAGCAAGGAAATGATTGTGTATTTGTGGTCATTGATCGGTTTTCGAATATGGCCATCCTCACGTCCTACAAGAAGAACATCACAACAACAAATAATGCCAAGATATTCTTCGAACGAGTGTGGGTCCATTTTGGGATACCACAGACCATCATCTCCTACCATGACAACAGGTTCCTGAACACATTTTGGTTGAGTCTCTAGTCACCGTTGGACACCAAGCTCACTAAATCCACTGCTTTCCACCACCAAATAGACGGCCAAAAATAGGTCGTCAATCGGATGATTGTGCACATCCTATGCATGTACAACTCTAAGCATCCATGTACATGGGATGAGAGTCTCCCCTATGTTCAACACAGTTACAAAAAGGCTCTCCATAGCTCCACCAACCATAGCCCATTTTCAGTACCTATGGAAACCACACAGATAGACTCTTCCCACTTCCAGTCTCAGACCGACAAAGCCACCAGATTCATTGAGAAGATTCAACACATCCACCAACAGGTCCATGAGATTTTCCAGAAATCCAATGCTAAGTACAAGCAACGCCATGATAAACACAGGGTACCACACCAGTTTTAGGTTGGAGACAATGATTCAAAATCATCTTTTAAAGACTTCGTTAAGTTTTAAGCATGAGTTGATTTACCATTTAGGAATTAAAGAGAAGAACATGATTAAATGAAATAATGTTGCAGCCATTAGAACACATAAAGAACAACAAATTCATATAAGAAACAACAAACCATAATGCCAAGAACTTGATAACAGAGTTTGGAAAAAAATCGTCTACGTCTCTGGGCCTTTGGTCTTAAGTGGAGAGGCCTCTTTCATTAAATTTAAATGCTTCAAAAGTAAATCATAAATGCATCAAATGGATTAAAAACTAGTGTGGTTGTATTCTGATCGACCTCAAGAATCCAACACAATTGACAACACTAAAAAATATTGAGTGTAGCTCTCAGAAATGGCCTCCAAAGTTTGCTTGGCTCACTGGTTTTTCCTGCATAAAGTGAACTGTTCTGCTATGTTTTTCATAAGTTCGACCTGTGGTACAGTGGTATACCTTTTGGTTAAATAATGTGAGGTTGTGGGATCAAATCCCAACAACCCATTATTTCTTGGCTTGAAATGTGTGCTCAACACCATAATATATGGAAAAGGAATGTTAAATGGTTAAAATAGCCATTTTCCCAAAGTTTTGATCCACATAATGTTCATGGCATCCCATATGTTTTAAACATAAATGCCAACGTAATATATGGTTAGCACCCTTTTTAATGCCATAAAATATGGGTTTTAATATTTGTGGCATTTAAAACTTAGTTAACACATTTAATGTCTTAAAATATGGGATACAAGCCTTTTGTAATGAGGATATAACCATAACATACCCATTTTAAAATAATGATTTTCCACATAACTTTAACAAGTGTTGACTTGACTTGGTGGTTAGTGCATTTGGTTGATATTGTTGGCCTTTGAAGAGGTCTCGAGTTTCAATCCTATGGAGTATAAATAGACTGAATCAGTCCTTATTTACCTAATCAGGTTGCCACATGGAAACATTGGGTTGGGCCATGTGGCATTGCATGATTGGCCCGTACAACCATGTCACCAATACAATCACCTTCCAACTCATCTGTCTAGTCAACAACTAAACCTGCAATGTGTCATATCCAAGGTTTTCCATGTGTCAACATTTGCCACTAGCACCTGTTATCATCTACCACTGTCACATGTCATGTTGAGGAGGTCCCACGTGTCCTTTGACCAGTTTGGGAAATTGGTCAGAATGTGATATCTTTCACATATGACATCCATTTTCAAAAAAAAAATATATGGTCGGAATCAATGCGACGAGATGGATGCAATGGTGTTGGTTTCGTCTGATTCTGATAACATTGATTTTTATGCCTTTCTAGATCCATTTTGGATCATGCCTCCCCACTAAGACCTTTTGTTCCTCCAAAAGGGTATGAACCGATCATCAAGTGCAAGATAGGCCACCCCACTTGTTCTTTGTCTTTAAACTTTGTCATGTGCACCTGTCTCATCAAGATAAATTGCAAAACAACCATGACGATTGATAGCATATTGTTAGCCACTTGTACTTTTTCACATCTTACTGAAGCCACTACCATCCATGTTGAAAAAATTAGCAGTGATAACATCAGAAATATGACTGCAAATGAGCTAATATGTTTGTAGTACTTGCACAAAATTAGCTTATCTTGAAGCAAAGTATGATTGAACTTCCATTATTCAACCATCTCATGTTCATGTTTAAGGTCAATTGCTTGATTTGACACAATTATAGGTGTGTTTCTTGCATATGTTGTCTTCCTTAATTGTTCCATTGTTTGAAGAGATTGATTTTATTTTAAGTGATGAGCATGTACAACATATTCATTGCTTTCTTTGATTAAGTGATACTAATTATGTTCCCTGTAAAAGATTACTTTGCAATCATACAAATAAGGACTGCCCAAGACCATTCCACATTCATTGAGCGGCACCACATCACAGGTTACCTCATCCACAAAATTTAAAGTGATTTTCTTTGTTATGTGCAATTTATGATTGTTGATTATCCATTTAAGTGAGTAAGGTTTATGATGTGTCTTAGTGTTTAATCCCAATTGTTCAACCAATTCCTATGAAATAAGTTAAATAAAGATCCATTATCTATCAATGTATCGATCTTAGTATGTTTCATTATTACCCTTATGTGAAACAACTTGCATCTATAATCACATCCATCACCAACTTTACCTATCAAACCAACTGTTGTGATCTCAATCTCATCACCTGAATCATATCCCAAGTATGTTGGTCATGTTGTTGCTGCAACTGTTTGCCTCCCTTTCCTCTCTTTGAACCACTTCGGTCTCTTCTCGAGATGTAATTGCCAATAATGGTCATCATCATTCCCTTATTTATTGCAATGTTTGCAAGAGAGCTTCTCTTCCCTTCTTGTCGTTGAGTTTTCTTTCTTTCCATTCCCCTTCCTTTCTTCCACTTTCCTTGAACATGATTCCCCTGATACACCAAATCTTGTTTTCCCTGCTTCAATATATGTTGCTTGAACAAAAACCTCATCAATATTAATAGGTCCAAACATAAATACGATGTTATGAATATGTCCAGGTAAACCTCCTATATACTTCATAAGAGTTTCTTGGGTATGTAATGGAATGTTTAACATTAATGGCATCTTACAAAATTCCTCTGTGTATTCTTGCACTGTTTGTCCCTTTCTTAGTTTAAGACCTTGCCATTCAATTAAATCCTTCTCTTTATAAACCAAAGAATAAAATTTCTTTCTAAGTGCAAAAAAAAAATCTTTCCATGATGGAAATACATTATCCACTTGCTGTGTGCCATTTTGAAACTCACTCTGCCACTAGACGAGTGTTGTGCCTACAAGACAAAGTGATGTCAACTTGATTTAAGTTTCCTCATCCTTGATTTGTTGCACACTGCAATAAAATTCCATCTATTTGACCCAGTTATCAAGCTTCTCAACATTGACTTCACCATCATACATGGGTAATTCAAATTTCACATGAATCTTAAGTAAATACATATCATGTTTATGTTTATGGGAATGTTTTGTTGTGGTGGATTTTGAACTTGTACTTGAAGAAGAAGAAGTTGATGGAGAAGAAGGAGGTGAAGGAGGAGGTTTAGAAGGATCCTCTCCTTCTTCACTTTTTTCTTGTTTAGAATATTCCCCTTGGAAAGGCCTCTTGCATTCCAATTAATCCTCATATAATACCTTTACCATCTCAGAAATGGCGAATAAAGTCTTTTGCAACTCTATCTCATTCTGAGACATGCCTTCTTTCGATGCCATCTCCTCACTTTGATAAGTCCTCTTTCTCAATCCAATATTTGGATCCCCTTATATGAGATTTCCTTCACCATGATTTAGATTTTCCCTGGTAATCATGCAAACTCAAAAACTAACTATCAACATGCTCTGATACCACTTGACCCGAAATGATCTTTTAAAGACTTGGTTAATTTCTAAGCATCAATTGATTTACCATTTAGGAATTAAAAATAAGAAGAAGATTAAATGAAATAATGTTGTAGCCATTAGAACACATAAATAAATAAAAATGCATATAAGAAACAACAAACTATAATGCCAAGAAATTGATAACGGAGTTTGGCACAAAATTGCTTACGTCTCCAGGCCTTTGGTCTTCAGTGGGGAGACCTCTTTCATTAAATTTAAATGCTTCAAAATTACATCAGAAATGCATCAAATGGATTAAAAAMTGGTCTGGATGTGTTATGTTCGACCTCAAGAATCCAACACAATTGAYGGCACTRAAAAATACTMAGTGTAGCTCCCAGAAATGGCCTCCAAAGTTTGCTTGGCTCGCTAGTTTTTCCTTCTTGGAAATTTATTCTGCTATGTTTTTCATAAATTCAACCCATGGTATAGTGATATATCTTTTGGTTAAATAATGTGAGGTTKTGGGATCACATCCCAACAACCCATTATTTCTTGGCTTGAAATATGCGCTCAACACCATAATATATGGAAAATGAATGTTAAATGGTTAAAATAACCATTTTCCCAAAGTTYCGATCCACATAATGTTCRTGGAAACCCATATGTTTTAAACATAAATGCCAATGTAATAGATGKTTCACACCCTTTTTAATGCCATAMAATATGGGTTTTAATATTTTTGGAATTTAAAACTTAGTTAATACCTTTAATGCATTAAAATATGGGATACAAGACTTTTGTAATGAGGATATAACCATAACATACCCATTTTAAAATAATAATTGGCCATGTTACTTTAACAAGTGTTGATTTGACTTGGTGGTTAGTGCATTTGGTTGAGATTGTTTGCCTTTGAATAGGTCTTGAGTTCGAATCCTACGGAGGATAAATATACCAACTTTTGAACTGGTCCTTATTTCCCTAATTAGGGTGCCACGTGGCAACATTGGGTTGGGCCACGTGGCATTGCATGATTGGCCTATACAACTATGTCACCAATACAATCACCTTCCAACTCATTTGTCTATTCAACAACTGAACCTACCATGTGTCATATCCACGGTCTGCCATGTGTCAACATTTTCCACTGCCACCTGTCATCATCTGCCACTGCCACTTGTCATATTGAGGAGGTGCCATGTGTCCTTTGACCAGTTGACTTTTACTTGTTTGGGAAATTGTTCAAAATGCAATATCTTTCGCATAAGACGTCCATTTGTGAAAAAAAATTATATGGTCGAAATCAACGTGACGAGCCGAACAAATGGCATTGGTTTCGTCTGATTCCGAGAAATTTGATTTTTAGACCTTCTTGGAGCTATTTCGGATCAAACAAGGTCTGGTTACAATTTTAGAAGGAGTGTCTTACAGGGAAAAATTATAAGTTTTTCCCACTTTGCTATGGGACTTACACCATCACCAAGGTTGTGGGTAGCAATGCCTTTGAGCTCAACACACGACCCTTCCTTGGTTTGCACCAAGTGTTTAATGTGGACCTCATTCGACCATATTTTCCACCATTATTGGATACCTCAGAGATCGCATAACATATGACACCAATAGAGATCAACCCTAACTACATGGAAAATGCATCCACTGATCAGATAGTGGACACACATGTCAAGGGAACTCTCTAGCAGAGGATCCATCTTTATCAGGTTGTCAAGGCAGGGAAACTCCTCCATGAAGGAAAGTGGCTCACCCAGGGCCAAATTGAGAATAAGTTTCCTCACCTGATGGGGAACTCAATGAAATGGAGACCTTTTCTTCCTAAGGGAGTAGGACTAATCCAGGTAGATATTGGTGGCCACCCACCTATTCCAACTGGCTCCTCTTGACAGTTTTTAGTTCAACACGTTCTTCTATACTTCTTTGTAATTGTGGGTTATACACTTCTGGGGTTGTCTAAATNTCCAAAGTTTGCTTGGCTCGCTAGTTTTTCCTTCTTGGAAATTTATTCTGCTATGTTTTTCATAAATTCAACCCATGGTATAGTGATATATCTTTTGGTTAAATAATGTGAGGTTTTGGGATCACATCCCAACAACCCATTATTTCTTGGCTTGAAATATGCGCTCAACACCATAATATATGGAAAATGAATGTTAAATGGTTAAAATAACCATTTTCCCAAAGTTCCGATCCACATAATGTTCATGGAAACCCATATGTTTTAAACATAAATGCCAATGTAATAGATGTTTCACACCCTTTTTAATGCCATAAAATATGGGTTTTAATATTTTTGGAATTTAAAACTTAGTTAATACCTTTAATGCATTAAAATATGGGATACAAGACTTTTGTAATGAGGATATAACCATAACATACCCATTTTAAAATAATAATTGGCCATGTTACTTTAACAAGTGTTGATTTGACTTGGTGGTTAGTGCATTTGGTTGAGATTGTTGGCCTTTGAAGAGGTCTTGAGTTCGAATCCTACGGAGGATAAATATACCAACTTTTGAACTGGTCCTTATTTCCCTAATTAGGGTACCACGTGGCAACATTGGGTTGGGTCACGTGGCATTGCATGAATGGCCTATACAACTATGTCACCAATACAATCACCTTCCAACTCATCTGTCTAGTCATCAACTGAACCTACCATGTGTCATATCCACGGTCTGCCATGTGTCAATATTTTCCACTGCCACCTGTCATCATTTGCCACTGCCACTTGTCATATTGAGGAGGTGCCATGTGTCCTTTGACGAGTTAACTTTTACCTGTTTGGGAAATTGGTTAGAATGCGATATCTTTCTCATAAGACATCCATTTGTGAAAAACAATTATATGGTCGAAATCAACGTGACGAGCCAAAAATGGCGTTGGTTTCGTCCGATTCCGAGAAATTTGATTTTTAGACCTTCTTGGAGCTATTTCAGATCAAACAAGGTCTGGTTACAATTGTAGAAGGAGCGTCTTACAGGGACCCATTAGAAGTTTTTCCCACTTTTCTATGGGACTTACACCATCACCAAGGTTGTGGGTAGAAATGCCTTTGAGCTCAACACGCGACCCTTCCTTGGCTTGCACCAAGTGTTCAATTTGGACCTCATTCGACCATATTTTCCACCATTATTGGATACCTCAGAGATCGTAGAACATATGACACCAATAGAGATCAACCCTAACTACATGGAAAATGCATCCACTGATCAGATAGTGGACACACATGTCAAGGGAACTCTCTAGCAGAGGATCCATCTTTATCAGGTTGTCAAGGCAGGGCAACTCCTCCACCAAGGAAAGTGGCTCACCCGGGGCCAAATTCAGAATAAGTTTCCTCACCTGATGGGGAACTCAATGAAATGGAGACCTTTTCTTCCTAAGGGAGTAGGACTAATCCAACTGGATATTGGTGGCCACCCACCTATTCCAACTGGCTCCTCTTGACAGTTTTTAGTTCAACACGTTCTTCTATACTTCTTTGTAATTGTGGGTTATACACTTCTGGGGTTGTCTAAATNGACTTTTGTAATGAGGATATAACCATAACATACCCATTTTAAAATAATAATTGGCCATGTTACTTTAACAAGTGTTGATTTGACTTGGTGGTTAGTGCATTTGGTTGAGATTGTTTGCCTTTGAATAGGTCTTGAGTTCGAATCCTACGGAGGATAAATATACCAACTTTTGAACTGGTCCTTATTTCCCTAATTAGGGTGCCACGTGGCAACATTGGGTTGGGCCACGTGGCATTGCATGATTGGCCTATACAACTATGTCACCAATACAATCACCTTCCAACTCATTTGTCTAGTCAACAACTGAACCTACCATGTGTCATATCCACGGTCTGCCATGTGTCAACATTTTCCACTGCCACCTGTCATCATTTTCCACTGCCACTTGTCATATTGAGGAGGTTCCATGTGTCCTTTGACCAGTTGACTTTTACTTGTTTGGGAAATTGTTCAAAATGCGATATCTTTCGCATAAGACGTCCATTTGTGAAAAAAAATTATATGGTCGAAATCAACGTGACGAGCCGAACAAATGGCGTTGGTTTCGTCTGATTCTGAGAAATTTGATTTTTAGACCTTCTTGGAGCTATTTCGGATCAAACAAGGTCTGGTTACAATTTTAGAAGGAGCGTCTTACAGGGAAAAATTATAAGTTTTTCCCACTTTGCTATGGGACTTACACCATCACCAAGGTTGTGGGTAGCAATGCCTTTGAGCTCAACACACGACCCGTCCTTGGCTTGCACCAAGTGTTTAATGTGGACCTCATTCGACCATATTTTCCACCATTATTGGATACCTCAGAGATCGCATAACATATGACACCAATAGAGATCAACCCTAACTACATGGAAAATGCATCCACTGATCAGATAGTGGACACACATGTCAAGGGAACTCTCTAGCAGAGGATCCATCTTTATCAGGTTGTCAAGGCAGGGCAACTCCTCCATGAAGGAAAGTGGCTCACCCAGGGCCAAATTGAGAATAAGTTTCCTCATCTGATGGGGAACTCAATGAAATGGAGACCTTTTCTTCCTAAGGGAGTAGGACTAATCCAGCTGGATATTGGTGGCCACCCACCTATTCCAACTGGCTCCTCTTGACAGTTTTTAGTTCAGCACGTTCTTCTATACTTCTTTGTAATTGTGGGTTATACACTTCTGGGGTTGTCTAAATCCCTACACATATTCCAGGTGGATTCCGGTGGCCTCCCACTTAATCCAACTAGCTTATTTTGTATGTTTTCATGTCAGCACATCTTATTGTATTTCCAGGGCCGTTTTGGGGCCCTAAACAATGTTTTTTTGGCTCACCATAATCAAAGTATAGACATATTCATAGTTTGATGGTGTAATGTGTAGTTCTCGAAAATACCTTTCCAATGGGTTATCATGTGCCTAAAATGGAGGTTGTATGAAAAATTTACGACCTCAAGAAATTGAGGTACCAACTTACCCATAGGGGCCCACATAACTTTTGGTGTTTCATCTCCTAGGGTTATGTTTTTGGATGTCTAGGGTTTTGTCATTCATGAGTAATGTTAAAAAGGCCTCTGGAGCCTCATTGTAATCATTCTTCTCAGAAGGATGTGCGTAGTAGCCACATGTCTTCTCATAGATAGCTACCACCATTTGAGTAAGTGTTTTAGTTCTGCAGTT
The DNA here is from genome assembly GCA_000966675.3 of Picea glauca. Classification (NCBI taxonomy): domain Eukaryota; kingdom Viridiplantae; phylum Streptophyta; class Pinopsida; order Pinales; family Pinaceae; genus Picea; species Picea glauca. The sequence continues at coordinate 11,670 of JZKD02S0760548.1, forward strand.
TTACAGTTTCAACCTATTTCATTTATTCAATAGAAGATATTGTTCACTGGATATCTGTGTTACTCTTTATATCTCTGTGTTTATTATAGTCAGTCTGTTAATTAATTCGTTCTTCTCCTAAACCTGGATCAGATAGGCTTGGATATTCAATAATTTAACTATGGAGGTTGATTGAATGATCACAATTGACTTGAAGAATTGTTTTAATAAGATGCAAAAGGAAGTTCATTATGGAAAGGATAGGCCTCAACGCTATTTCAATGTGTGTTAAACATTGTATCATGCATCCTAGATATGTTGCATTGGATTGTTGACCAAGTAATTCAATGCTTAGTGGTCTATGTAAAATATAAAAGGGTTTGCCAACAATTGATGTCAAAATTTATGTAAGGAAATTTCATTCCAAGTCCTTCTCTTTCTATAGTTGAGTAGCTCCTTTCTCCCTTATTAAGCTTTCAAATAGCATAAAAATTTGTGTGGTCAATGCCATTTTCTCTAGGATGTGGTAGGACACCTTCCACTACTATAGTTTATGCATCAACATGTACATGAAACTTCTTAGTCTTGCAAGAAATATTAGTATGGGGGCCTCGACTAACTTTTTCTTTATAATTTCAAACGATTCATTGCAATCTATCCTCCAAACAAATCCTACTTCATTCTTTAATAACTCATCCAGGGAGAATGTTAGATCAAAGTAATATATGATAATATTTATATAATACCCTGTGTGACCCAAGAGGCTTGTTATTTCCTTTGTGTTTGTGGGAGGTTTCAAATCCAAAATGATTTTAATCTTTTCCATATCAACCTTAATTCCTTCTTTGCAAGTTAAATGCCCAAGTAATATNCAACTAGCTTATTTTGTATGTTTTCATGTCAGCACATCTTATTGTATTTCCAGGGCCGTTTTGGGGCCCTAAACAATGTTTTTTTGGCTCACCATAATGAAAGTATAGACATATTAATAGTTTGATGGTGTAATGTGTAGTTCTCGAAAATACCTTTCCAATGGGTTATCATGTGCCTAAAATGGAGGTTGTATGAAAAATTTACGAACTCAATAAATTGAGGTACCAACTTACCCATAGGGGCCCACATAACTTTTGGTGTTTCATCTCCTAGGGTTACGTTTTTGGATGTCTAGGGTTTTGTCATTCATGAGTAATGTTAAAAAGGCCTCTGGAGCCTCATTGTAATCATTCTTCTCAGAAGGATGTGCGYAGTAGCCACATGTCTTCTCATAGATAGCTACCACCATTTGAGCAAGTGTTTCAGTTCTGCAGTTTTACAGTTTCAACCTATTTCATTTATTCAATAGAAGATATTGTTCACTGGATATCTGTGTTACTCTTTATATCTCTATGTTTATTATAGTCAATCTGTTAATTAATTCGTTCCGCTCCTAAATCTGGATCAGATAGGCTTGGATATTCAATAATTTAACTATGGAGGTTGGTTGAATGATCACAATTGACTTGAAGAATTGTTTTAATAAGAAGCAAAAGGAAGTTCATTATGGAAAGGATAGGCCTCAACACTATTTCAATGTGTGTTAAACATTGTAACATGCATCCTAGATATGTTGCAATGGATTGTTGACCAAGTAATTCAATGCTTAGTGGTCTATGTAAAATATAAAAGGGTTTTCCAACAATTGATGTCAAAATTTATGTAAGGAAATTTCATTCCAAGTCCTTCTCTTTCTATAGTTGAGTAGTTCCTTTCTCCCTTATTAAGCTTTCAAATAGCATAAAAATTTGGGTGGTCAATGCCATTTTCTCTAGGATGTGGTAGGACACCTTCCACTACTATAGTTTATGCATCAACATGTACATGAAACTTCTTAGTCTTGCAAGAAATATTAGTATGGGGGCCTCGACTAACTTTTTCTTTATAATTTCAAACGATTCATTGCAATCTATCCTCCAAACAAATCCTACTTCATTCTTTAATAACTCATCCAGGGAGAATGTTAGATCAAAGTAATATATGATAATATTTATATAATACCCTGTGTGACCCAAGAGGCTTGTTATTTCCTTTGTGTTTGTGGGAGGTTTCAAATCCAAAATGATTTTAATCTTTTCCATATCAACCTTAATTCCTTCTTTGCAAGTTAAATGCCCAAGTAATATGCTAATTGGTGTAGAAAACATACCTTTTCTTATGTTTAGAGATAGTTTGATTTGCCTACATATTTTTAACATCATCCTTAGCTAGCGTATGAGATTCTTGTGTAAGATATATATGG